>CAKLNU010000849.1:950000-996939 GCA_922788865.1 Poeciliopsis turneri
AATGATTGCTGCTCCTGGATTGGCTGCTTTGCAAACGCTAGCCAATAGCATGCTAACCAGCATTGCCATTAGACGCCTCTTCTTCCCAAGCTGCATTTCTTTCAAATATTTCATATATTCTCTACAGAAAAATGACAAAATTGGTGAATTTTCAACACATACCAATGTAGGTCGATTCAAAAAACAGATAAATTGGTTTGTTCCTGGAATCGGATCGTTTTGCTCTCAATCAGTGAGAAACTTATTCACTGACTGTGTGAGTAACTTAAAGTGTTTCTTCATCTGATGGTCCGGTTCTACTGGATCCAGAACATCTGCTTCACCTCCAGCTACTGCGGCTCTGAGTCAAACCAGCCTGTTCCCCTCCTGGCCTGTGGGGGCGCTGCACCAAGAACCACTGAAGGAAACGACACAAAAACCTCTGAAGACGCTGAGAGCAACTTCCTGCTTCACCAGATGAAACAAGATGGAGGCGTCAGAGTTTATGTTGGAGGATTTCTCTTTAATCTTTGGCAAAAAAACTAATTTCCCCTGCTAATGCCAGTGTGTGTTTTTGTTGAATTTACCCAGAATGCCCTGCGCTGTTGTACGTTTCCTGCTTTTGGAGTGGTGACCCGGTGCACATTAACTGCCCCAAGTATTCTGAAGCAGAGTTAGTGAACTTGAATCTGTATCATAAAGAATTAAATGATCATTTAAAGTTATAAACTACAGATTTGAGTCGTTTTAACCGTGTTGAGCTTTTAGTTTCATGAAACAACTGGGATTTGATGATTGTTGTGGTTTATAACCAGATTAACCAGTATGACCAATAAAAGCAAATAAGCAGATTTTTAATTTTCAACAGCTGTTGTTCTGATTAATGTTGGAGATGTTTTATGGGAACGGCGGCCATATTGGATCCTCACTGGGCCTCCAGATTGCTAGCATGTTTCCCTTTTAATTTTCCAACCCAAATGTTCCACATTAAGGGAGAAATCACTCATAAAGCTGCATCTTTAGGCCTACAACCAGCTCCAAGAAGGAAATTTGCTATTTACAGCAAATTTCCTTCACTCTGGAGTAAAGGTGCTCAAAGTGAGGCGCCTCACAAACAGCGGAAAGCGTTGAATAGCTCAGCCAACCTGTAATCACACAACACTAGCAGAGGAAAGGCGAAACGTCTGGGAAAAACAGGAAACATTCAAACAAATTAAACAGAACGAGGACATCGGTTCTGGTGTCGTCGGGTCAGGAACAGAGAGCCCAACGTTTCAGGACCAACAGGGGGCAGCGCAGCACAGCAGGCGGCCGCAGGAAGAGGGAAGTCACCACCAACTGCATCCAACTGGATGTTTATCCATCCTTCCTTCATCAACAGCCTTTCCTCCTCTCTACTGGCTTGTCTCTTTTTCCCAGAATGCACCTTGCTTTCTTATGGGTTGGGAACAGAAGACAAATGTCAACGGTCAATAATTTGGAGTAAAACTTTTATCTGCAGAAGTGTTTTTAACTGCAGTGGATCATCGATTCATTAAATCTCAGGAAGGAGAATCATTCAGGTCTCAGGTTTTATGTCACCGTTTCTGTTGCCGCAGGAAGTGGTTCAACTGAAACTGAAAATGTCTATATTGTTATTTTAAAGGGGGAGGATTCTGTGTTTTCCGGGCATAGTCATTTTATAACACAATCCTGTTATAAAAGCAGTTACAGAAAGATATAAATATTGTATGACTGAAAAGAAGTTTAACTTCCTGGTTTAACGCCCTGAAATTGTTCCTCTGTCACTTTAAAAGCTCCTGCTCTTTCTGAAGCTCCGCCTCCAGGAAGTCATCCAACATGGCTCCTCTGTTAACCCTTTAACATTTTTAACGCTCTGAGCAGCAGCTCCAACAATGAGCTCAGCAGCTGTTTGCTAATTGCTGCTGGCTAGTCTGAAGGAGCTGAGTGGGGGGAGGAGCTGCAACTGAAGGCGGGGCAAGATCCACCCAGGCGTTCAGCACCTGGATGGTTGTCATGGAGACTGAAGGATTTCTCAAACATAAAAAAGGCAAAGTAACGCTGCAGGTTTGGGAATAATTTATAACAAGATTTTTTTATGAGGTACCGGCCCTTTAAAGACTGACGGGTGAAAGTCGGTTGGATTTTTTTCGGCCATGTTGGTCAAAATGACAGACGATAAAAACTCGGGTCGCGTCTTCATCTCTTCGGCTGAATATGTCCAACAGGTGACAGATTGTTGTTTCTGTTGTGAATATTTCTGTTTAATAAAACCTGCTGCTTGTTTCAGGTTCCACCCACCGACACCAGCAGGGTGTGTGTGTGTGTGTGTGTGTGTGTGTGTGTGTGTGTGTGTGTGTGTGTGTGTGTGAATGAAAGGGACAGCGAATGAGGCTGTGGGGGGGTGGCAGTTGCCTGGATGACCTCAGCAGCAGCTGTTCCCCCCCCCTCTGTGTGGCTTTGAAGTTCAGTTCAGCGCCGATGAAGCTTTGAATCACATACCGATTCTGATTACTGCCCTGCATGAAAGCAGATCATCTGCTGGCGCAGCGCCACCTCACCGCTCTCTGCTCCAAACGTTTACATCTACATCACCTCAATCATTCTGTCTCACTCTGAAACACAAAGTTTATCACATGGCCGTCGGGTCAAATAAAGCCTGGAGAACAGAGGAACGGCGGCCGAACGTCTTCCTGCCGCAGCGTTTTCCTGCTACGTTTGAAGCACCGCCGGAGATGCTTCGCTCTGATTCTGGGGGACGCTTCGCAGCTCTAATCTCTCTGCTGGCTGAAACCTGACACACACACACACACACGCAGAAACACAGACACACGCAGAAACACAGACACGCCCACACACACACTGCGACGGTCCATGACACAATGTCCTTCTGCAGGTATTTTGTTTACATGGACGCGGGTTGAGGAAAGCGGCTATTTAAGGCAGCGACAGAAAAGAAAACACACCTGTGCTGGAGCTGTCGACACGGCAACGGGCCGGACTAGAACTCCACAGAACTACAGGGACGGGTTAAGGCTGTTAGCCAACACATGTAATAGCCCCCAAATTGTGTTAGCTTAGCTTCGTTACAGTGTTAGCTTAGCCTCTTTACAGCATTAGCTTAGCCTCTTTACAGCGTTAGCTTAGCTTCTTTACAGCGTTAGCTTAGCTCTTTACAGCGTTAGCTTAGCTTCTTTACAGCGTTAGCTTAGCGTCTTTACAGCGTTAGCTTAGCGTCTTTACATCTTTAATAATCAATCAATTATGATCAATTAAAATAAACTCAATCATTTCCATTAGTATGATTTATTATTTTTCTTCAGAAATGATTTTTACTCTGTTGGTCGAAATGACGAAAAACTTAAAATGAGAATGTTGAGAATCTTGTGAAGTTATGCTTTGGTCTCGGCTTCAATATTTCTTATAAATGTTTCATCTTTTAACGTCAGCATGAAGTTACATCAGATTCTGAAAACGTTTCTCATGAAAATGAATTTTTTCTGGTAAAGTTCTGGTTTTATTCTGCCAGTTTAAATATAAATTCTCGAAGCCTCAGTCACGGAATGCAAAGACAGGATGATAGAAATAAAATCCTCTCTTTGGAAAATATTTTTGACATTTGTAATTTAATTTTTAACGAAGAAAGCAAGAGCAAGAAAAAAATAGATTAAAACCATAAATCAGACTTGGTATGAAAAGATCTGAGGTTTTGTTTTCAAGATTACTGAGCTGTTTGGAGTCGCTGTGAGGCTTTCAGACCTCAGTGTACAGCATGGTGTTGGCAGCATCATGCTGTGAGTCAGAGATACTGGTGCTCACACCCAGAAAACAACAGACCAAATTCTGCAGGATTCAGTAAATGTGAGGCAAGAAAAATAAATGTAAAAGAAAAGCTAAAACAAAAGGACGAGCTGCCGTTACTCAACAATAAAATGATTAAAACGTCTCGACATTCTCAGCTATTTTTCGATAAAACCGTAAACCAGCTTCTCCGTTTCATCTAAAATCATGACTGGCGTTGCGCTCACCGATGACAATCAGCGTGTAGTTGATGTTGACGCTGCCAAAGCCGTTGGTGGCCTTGCAGACGTAGGTGCCGGCGTCCTCCGTCTCCACTTCCTTGATGCGCAGGCCGTGCTGCAGCACGCGGAACCGGGTCCAGCCGCTGTGGATGTGTCGGCCGTCTTTGGTCCACATCATGAGCGGCGGCGGGTCGCCCTCCACGGGGCACGCCAGCTTGGCGGTGCGACTGAGACGGACGCTCTGACGATGGGCCACCTTCCCCGCCACCCTGGGAGGACCTGCAGCAGAAGAAGAACAAAACATCAGCAGACGCTAACGCTAACCACACATCCTCACCTGCTTTTGGCTCATCAAACTGCATTCATGCACAGATCGGTTGGAGGTTGAGTGCCTTGCTCATGAGCTGATCAATATGTGACAGCAGGACGCTGGAATCAAACCCTCAACTTTCCAACAGTCCCTCTGTGCCACCTGAGTTCAGTTCATTATGAAAATTAGTCTAAAAAGCTTAGATTGTTATTACAGACGTTCAGATGTTACAGTAAAAACACAAACTTCATTTTCAAACAGAGGATTTTCCCTGAATAAGTTATTGATTGTTTTAAAAGAAAAAGTTTCGTTATAATGCAGCAGGACTGGAGTGCAAAGGTGGGAGGAAACGAGGAGGGAGGGAGGAAGGGGTGGAGGAAGGGAGGGAGGCGAGACGGAACCGGACCGGGCAGCCTGACCCGATACGGCAGCTTGGAACAATACCGAGGTCACCGGGGCAAAACAACGAAACAAAAGACACCTGCAGGGAAATCCCAGTCCAGAACCAGAACCGACCCACTGGTCCGAACCCACTGCGGCGTTTCTTGTTGCATAAGCCTCGCCCACTTCCCATTCTGACCAATCACAGAGCATCTGTGTGGTGCTGCATGGAAAACAAAGCTCATGTATGGTGGAGGATCTGTCATGCTCTGGGCCAGTTTCCCTTGCTCTCTGTTAGAGTTTATGATGTCATACCAAATATGATGTCATAAGCCAACAGAAAACTGGAGGCACCTCGTCCTGCAGACGGTGATTAAAGCTGAAAACTTGTTTGTTTCTTTATGATTTTTGGCTTTTTGGGAGAGCAGAGAAACCGTGAAGGTTTTTAAAGATCCAAACTTTCCTCCAGTCCTTCAGTTGGCCGGTTCTGGATCTGGTTCTGGATCTGGTTCTGGATCTGGTTCTGGATCTGGTTCTGGAGGCCCGGCCCGGTGTTGCTGTTGGCAGCAGGACCAGACGGAGCGCGAGGGGAGAGCCGAGGAATGCTTTTGATGGAGAGGAGCTAACAGCGGGACATAGCTGGGATGGAGGCTGAAGGTGTGTGTGTGTGTGTGTGTGTGTGTGTGTGTGTGTGTGTGTGTGTGTGTGTGTGTGTGTGTGTGAGAATCATTATTACAGTGATCTGAAATACTTTGAAGAAGGTTCTGAGTTTCTGTTGAGATCTTTGTTTAGGGCTGAAAAACGATTAATTGTGATTAATTGATTATTAAAATAATTGTCAACCGATTTATTCATCAATTGATCGATCACTGGAGCAAACAGACTCAAATTTTCTGGAAGAGCACAGAGGGGCAATCCATCCAAGTATTAATCTGTGTTTTACACTTTTAGCTGCAGATGCAAAAGAAATGCCATGTCACTGAAACTTAGTCAATAAAATGTTTGTTTTCCAACTAAATTATTTGTTTATTTACATTTTGAATGTGCTTCTAACATTGCAGAAAGAAGGTTTACGAGGTTGAATGAAAACCAGCAGGAGGTGCCAGACTTTCTTTTCCGGTTTGCAGATTAATCGTCAGAAAAATCTTTCATTTATCAGAACAGATTGTCAAAATAATTGACTGAGCCACCCGGCTGCAATCCCAATGTTTATTAAATCGTCCCTTGAATAAAGATAAACTTGCAGCAGTTTCAGTTTGTCGTGTTTCCCTTCACTGAGCGGTTCGACTTCATCTTCAGAACCAGCAAGACGCCCGCCTGCTGCAGCACCACCCTCAGGCCGAGACGCCCGCCTGCTGCGGCGCCACCCTCAGGCCGAGACGCCCGCCTGCTGCGGCGCCACCCTCAGGCCAACTCCAACACTCTGACCTCTCACTTCCAGTCCGTCAGCAGGTCAAAGGCTGCTTGTTCCTCCAACCTGACAGTTTTCACTGGACCTGTGGCTGCAACACACACACACCCCCACAGAAACACACACACACACACAGAAAAACACACACACTTGTCTCGCTTTCTCTCTTGCTTCTCAAACACTCAGAAAAGAAAAATACACAGCGGCCAGAAAAACTTGGAGGAATCTGCTGAGTGGCTGTTTCTGCAACCCGACCCGTACAGCCGGGACCGCTCGGTTCTGAGAACTCTCACCGACACGCGAACCCTGGTCACCATGTTTCAGGAAAACACTGGGGGAGAAATGAGAATGTTCTCTGAGCTCCTCTTCTGCAGCAGCTGTAATTGCTGGTTTTATTGTTTAACGTTTCTTTTCTTCTCTTTGTTGCACCTGCCGACGTCTGTCTGTAGGAAGAACCCGAACCCAACCTGAACCCGACCCGACCAACCAGACCTGAACGACTCGCTCGCTTCTCAACTTAAAAGCACAAAATAACTTCATGATTGAAGTTTCTCCAGAAAAATCGGTTCATTTTCAAAGTTTTAATTTTAATGACACATCAAGTTTAACGTGATATGAAATCTCACCTTCTGTTTACGCTGCAAAAACTGCAAGATCTCACCAAATAATTTAGGTTGTTTTTTAGTGCAAAGTCTTATTACACTTCAAATAAGACAAAATTAACTTAAAGTAACATTTCTGAAACTGGAGCGGCTTTCAGTGAATAATCTCTTAATTTTGAATCAAAAGCTCTACTTCTGTTGGCAGATTATTTCACTGACAGCAACACTTTTTCTGATAATTTTTTATTGTTTTTTTTCATTATTTTGTTAAGATTTTATGTTAAAAAATTTCTTATTTTGTCTTTTTGTCTATCAGTTTATATATAGATATTTCTTTTAATTTTATTTGTATTTTTATTGTTTTTATTTTGTTTAAAAATAATTGTACTTTTTTTCCTTCGTCTCTAGAAGTATTTTTATGCATCTTATGTTTTATTTTGAAAAACCAAATAATTTCTTTTATTTTAATTTTAGACTAAGAATTTTCTAAATTAAATTTATTTTTATTTATTTTCATGCAATAGGAATTTTTCCTTTTTACTTTATTTTTATAGGAATTCTGAATTTTTTTTCATTGTCATTGTTTATTAGGATTTTATTCCTTTTGCTTTTTTTTTTACAAGTTTTTCTTCCATTTTTTCTTTTCTTTTTTCTTAATTCGTAGTGAGAATTTATTTTCGTATTTTTTATATTTTTGCATTGCCATTGTGAGAAATGTATTCGTTTTCATTTGTCTGTATTATTTTTTTATTCTTAATTTCCTCTATTCTATTTATATTCTAGCAATTTTAAATCATTAAATCAGCCTGTTTACTTTTCTAAACAGGCTGCTATGAAGGATTTATTCCTCTTTAGTTTATTATTCGGCCTGGAAGCCAAATAAATGTTTATTTCTTTTTGCAATATCTTACTTACAGAAATAAATGTTTGAAGGTTTCAGATAGAAATAGTTTTTTTTTCCAACTTCTAAAAATCCTGACACTGATCAAGGAAAAAACTGGAAACAAAGTTGCAGAACTGGTTTTAGCTTCAATAGCTAGCTTCAATAGCTAGCTTCAATAGCTAGCTTCAATAGCATGCTGCTAAACAAACATGCTGCTGTCCGCAGCGACCCAGCCGCCTCAGGTCCGGCTGCATGTGCAGCAGCAGGTGCTGAGGAAACCTGAGCCGGGTCAGATTGGGTTTTCAGTCACCAGCTGTGGATCCGTCTCAGCAGGAACCCACTGAACCACACACCACTGGGTTCTGTGGTTCCACTGGTTTCCAGTCAAAATGACCACAGCAGAGACCGTTACTCATTAAAACTGATAAAACACACACACACGGGGGGATATTTGGTGTTTGGGAGTCACTGATACAGATGAGGAAGTGACCCAATCATCGTTTCCAGGGGAATATTTAACTGCAACACCGCCACATGCATGAGGCGGAGTATAAAGATGCACTCATGTTTACACCCATTCTAATGTTTTTGGTTTTTTTTTTATTTTGTAGCTTTAATAAAACATATTTGTTGAAATTGTGGCAGTTTAGTATCAGAATGAAAATCTGAGAAATCTGATTCCTTTACCTTGTCTCAAAGGATAACCAGAAACAACCAATCAGAGCAGGAGGCGGGTCCTTCGTTCTCTGCTGCAGCTAGCGTAGCATGGTTTGAATGCTCAGGCTAGTTAGCATAGCCACAGAGGGCAGTGGATAAATGGTTTTTCTGTAAGTCATTTCTCTGCCATTGTCACGTTTAGCGGCGCGTTCACAAGAAACCCTGAATATAAATCAATAAAATGTTGAGCCATTTTGGTTTTTACTTCAGGATTGGATTTTCTTCCTAATATATTTCTGGTGATTCCCACCAGAGGAAACTGGGAATTTGTTCGCATTTCTTCCAGTTGAGTTTAGTAGGATATGATTAACTTTTAGTGTTAAAGCTTAAAGAAAGAAGTTGCAGGATTATTTTATTTCACCTATTTGAATAATTCATCAGAAATCTACTTTATCAGCCTCTGTATGCAAATATTTGTACCTGAAGCTGATACATTTTTAATTTAATTGATTTTAAACATGTTTCCTCTTGAACTGATGCTGAGAAAAAATTCAAACCTGAAACAAAAATAAAATCTGTGTCGATCCTCATCCTCCTGTACTTCCTCCTCCTCCACCGGTTTTCTGGTTCACTGGGTGGGGAGTCAAACATTCCATGCACACACACACACAGACACACACACACACACACACACACACACACACACACACACACACACACACACACACACACACACACACACACGTGCCCCCCTCCCACATTCCACACCAATCTTCAGCCGTGACTAAGTCCATTTGTTCAGCTCTGGTCACTGTCTTAGTCTCCTCTGTGTGTGTGTGTGTGTGTGTGTGTGTGTGTGTGTGTGTGTGTGTGTGTGTGTGTGTGTGTGACATGCTAATCCAGACCTCATTTAATCTCAAATATCTCCCAATGAAGAAGCAGGGAAATCCTCCATAAATATGTCCTTTCTGCTATGCTAACGCTAAATCACTAAATAAATTACAATATTACCAGAAGCTAACACTAAAACACTAGCCAGACAAGAAACTGTCTAAAGCTAATGCTAAAGCAATGAACATAGCACTTATTATAAAAAATAATGCTAAACCCCATAAATAAAAATCAGGAGACGCTAATACTAAACCATAAAAAGATTAGCAGAAGCTAACGCTAACCTTCCTGGTCTCAGACGCACTAACAGCAACGTCTTCGGTTTCCGATTCTGTTGAATTTTATCACTATAAAGAGGAAAACATATTAATTTATTTTGGATCATTTTACACCAGTAACTGACTTAAAAGGCTCAAACCGGCGGCCATCTTGAGAAATGTCAGTCATCCTGAAATTCAAGTTGTTGTTGGGAAATATGAAAAACCTCCAACCTGAGTGGTTAGCATGCTAATGTTTGTTTGTTTCTACATATTATTTACAGGAAAGCAGCTGAATAACAACCAATCAGCTTCAGGCTCAGGTACGGTAGGAACTTCCTGTCAGTTTTCTTCTTTTCCTGTCATCGGCGTCTCTGAGCCTGAATGAGGCGACAGCAGCTCCTCTACCTCATGCTAACACAGAAACTAACAGAAACTTGGATTGTTTTCAAGCAGATCTGACCTTGAGTGACCTTGTTTATCGCTCCTGGACGGCCGTTTGAGGCTGGAAACTGACGGAAATAACTGAGGAATCAACCTTCATTTATTCCAGTAAACATTTCTACTCCAACTCTGCAAAAACACAAAAGTATTTCTGGTCGGGTTTCTACTGCAAATATCTTTTTACACTAATATAGAAATAATAATTTACTTAAAATAAGCTCCTTTATCTGGCAGAAAAGTTCTTAAGTTATGTTTTCAAGTGCACTGAGAATGAGACCAAAACTACCTGGTAATATTTAGTGTTTTTGCAGTGAGTCCTGTTTATATAACACAGTCAGCTGTAAAATGCTCCTCAGAGTATTCAAAAATATGTTCCAGTGATTTATTGAATTACACCGTCTGGCCACCAGACAGCGTTGTTGAGACTCTTCAGTGCAGAAGCTGCTACTAAGAGAAGAAGACTCGCTGCGTTTAGAAAAGAAGTCAGAGAAATTCAGACTGCCAGAGGGTGAGAGAGAGCAAGACTTCCAGCAAATAACAGACACTCAATAAGAATTTCAGTGTCTGACGAGAAACGAGACTTTAAATTAACATGTGAGTCCATGATTGATTGATTGATTGACAGACAGATGGATAGATGACCAGTGAATACATTACAGTTAATACAGAAACTAGTTATACCTGAAACTCACTTCCTCATTGGGTGACATCATGGAAGCTCAACCAATCAGAGAAGAGATCAATCTGATCCAGTTTAAACGATGGTTTCTCCTCTGAAACTGGATCAATTCAAACTCTTCTCAAGATTTCTGTCCCCTGCAGCTGAGCGGTCAAATCCCCGAGAGCATTAGCAGAAACCTTTAGCAGAGAGTATTAGCCGAAAGCATTAGCCTTGTAAGTAGCACTGCTCATTACATGCAGAGAAAAGGCCTGTTGTGTCCCAGCGTGACGACGGTGCCAGCACAACACGGGGATTACTCTGATAATCAGGACGCTGAGCCGGCGGTGAGAAGGGTCGAGCAGCAGGAATGATTAACGCAGCTTACTGGCCTGCTGGCCTTCCAGCTAGACGTTAGCATAGTGAGGGATTAGCGTCCCCCGCTTTCACTGGAGACCGGACCCGGTATTGTTTTATAATGTTTTACAGATCTGGTCAATGTTCTCGCTTTGGGAAAAATGCCAGAAATGGCTGGTTCTTTCCGCTGTTGCTTTTCGATTTATTTACAATAATCGAGTCAGAGCGAGACTTCATAGCCTCCGATAGCCTCCGATAGCCTCCGATAGCCTCCGATAGCCTCCGATAGCCTCGGCTACTCAGACGGGGATCATTTCATAAAGTCAAGAAATCAGACCGTTTCACAGCCAAAAAGCTTCTTCACATCGGGGAAAATTAGAAAATTAAAATCACACATTTCTTCATAATAAATCAGGTTTCCTTAAAAATAAATTACAAACGATAGAAAATATTTTGAAAAACAGTTTTTTCATCATTTTGAACTACAGAAATCCAGTTTCTATAGTTCAAAGTGGTTAAAAAAATTGGACCAATAGACCGATGGACTGATGGACTGACGGACCGTTTGTTCCCCTCATGATGAGACTCTTATGAATCTCAGGTTTGGTTCTGAAAAACACTAAACAGAAAAATGCATCGGAATATTTTGAGCATGTCGGGGCGAAGAAACGAGATCCGGATGAATTACAAACAGCAGGAATTACCTCCAAACCTCGTTTAATGACTGGAGATGGATGTTTAAAATCTGTAACAAAATCCATGTTAAGGATTAAATGTGCTGCAGGCTGATAAAATGGAGGAGCAACACTGTAAAAACACAAAATCTTTTACCAAGTATTCATGTCTAGTTTCCTTGTATGGAGAGGAATTGGTGCCAATATTATTGCAAGCAACGAACACATGGAAAGAAAAACATTTTGACAATGAAACTTTAGACATTTTTTGTTTAAAAACAATATACTTTTAGTATTTTACAATGTTTGGGCAGTACTTGAACCTCATTTATGCAGTTTGACATTTTTTACAATTTTATTTTTTCTAATTATTTGTTTAGATTTTTTTTTTTCATATTTCAGTTTTAAATAATTCAAAAAACTTTTTAAGGTCTTACTACTGAATTTTTATTTTTTAAACTGCATTTTCCTGATTCCGTTTCAATTTTTGGGGGCGGGACTTCCTCTCCAGTCCCAGCCAGAAGATGCATTTCTATTGGTCATTTCTAATTCAAACTTTTTGAACATGTTCTTTGCTCTAAAAATGTTGGAATAAATTTCTCTCCTTACTATTGCAAATATCTTAGTACACTTCAAATCAAACAAGACTAACTTAAAAGTAACTTTTCAGCAAAATATAGGAGTTAATTTTGAGTCAATAATTTGTTAATATTGATTTTAGTGATGATGGGTTTAACCAACGCGAGAAAAGAAAGTTTTCAGCAGCCGGTCTGATAACGTCTCTGGATGGAGGAGGTTTCTCAGAGGTTAAAGTCATCGTTATCTCCTCCGCTGCAAACATCGGCGGCCCGGCGGCCCCCCGCAGAGCCAGACGGACCCTGACGGCCCCATTAGTGGAGCAAAAGCAAACAGTGACTCTGCCTGAACGGCTCTAACAGTACGCAGCGTTAGCAGAGCCGTAAAACTGTGATGGCGGCAGTAAAACAGAACCGTCTGGTTCTGACCCACCAGGACATCTGACAGCATGAAGACGGACCGCTCTGTCCCGCGCCCCGTTCAGGGTGGCCATGTTGGGCCCAGACTCCAGGATTCAACAAGCCGAGCCGGATTCGACTGAAGCCTCAATTTTTGACCCGGGTCGAGCGAAACAGAACCAATCAGAGACCGCCTCGACCCTGACCCAACCCGCTGAAGGGAGGAGCTGTCTGTTAGCTAAAATGACCTCTGACCCCAGAGGGCAGCAGCAGAGCGACACCTCCGGCGTGTCGGAGGGAATTTATAGCAGCAGACGTTTCCTGACGTTCCCGGCTCGTCTGCTGCTCGCTCGCCGTGTCAACATGTCCTCCACTGTCAGCCAGACAGAAAACTAAAACTTTCCAATTCATTAATCAATAACTAATCATCTGACTGAGATCAGTCCAGATCGATTCAGATCAGATCTGAATCGGATCAAACGGTCAGATCTGAATCTGTGGAGCTCAGTCTTTGTGGCTCTAGTGTCCCTCAAGGGACAGTCGGGTCAGGAGAGCGGGGAAAACATGCGGCAAATATCATCGGGTCCGGGAATCGAACCCACGACGGCCGCGCTGTCCCCTGCGCCACCACAGCACGCCCTCAGTAACTATTTTAAAAACAAAATCATAATTTTATTGTGAAATAAAAATATTTGGAATATTTGGCAACATTTCCATCAGCTTTAGTATTTTAGCAACAATAATTATACATCATGTGTGAGAAATAAGAGCCGCTAGAGTTCAGCCGGCTGCTGCTTCTTCTGATAAGTAGAAGCAGAAACAGAGAAACCACTAGAATCAGTTTCACTACAAAACTCATTTTTCAAAATACATTTTCTAAATTTCTAACTTTTAGTTTGGCTTCATAAATTAAACTCGATTGAACTCGCTGATCCTGAACGCAACGTTAAATACAAACCAAAGAAGCAAAATATTCAGGAATCTGTTGGTTTTGATTCATTTTTCTCCATATTTTCTTTATCAGCAAAGATAAACAACAGAGGACACAGAGTTAGATCAGAACAGAGTGAAAGAATAACAGAAATAAAAACCAACATGATGAGAAATCAGAAACGGCTGAAATCTGTATCAGCACATAAACTGAGATGCACAATTTGTGCTGCCTTCAGTTTCAGATTCTTGAACAACACATTTCTCAAAAGTCCGCCTGACGCTCTGCCTGACGCTCTGCCTGATGCCTGACGCTCTGCCTGACGCCTGAGCTCTGCCTGATGCTCTGCCTGATGCCTGACACTCTGCCTGGCACGCCACCTGACGCCTGATGCTCCACCTGACACCTGACGTTGTTTTTCTCTGTTTCAGCTGCAGATCATGCAGGAAGCATAAAACCAAACCAAACATCAGCTATCTGCTTGCTAATTCCTGCTGGCTAGTCTGAAGAAGCTGAGTGGGGGAGGAGTTGCGCCTTGAAGGCGGGGCTAGTTCCACCCAGGCGTTTAGCAGGTGAATGGTTGCCATGGAGACCAAATAATTTCTCAAATATGAAAGAATAAAAGCAAACCTCCAGGTTTGTTTCTGATGAGGGAAAAACTTTATAATATGATGGAAATTTGACATTTTAAACGTCTACATGCTCCCTCTTAGTCAGCATAACTACGCAGACCGTCTGTCTTCCTAGTGAAGTGTCTTCGTGTTTTTTGTCCTGCGACGGACTCACCTCTAGCCGCCGATGACATCATGATCACCTCCAGCAGCAGCAGACCGGTCCACAGAACCTCCATCTTGGTTTTACGGAGAAGCGGCAAGGTCAGGTGACCTGGACGGCAGGAAGAGGCAGAAGTTCATACTGATGCAGAGAAACGACTTTCTGAGGTCATCTTCGCGTTGACCTCCAGACTTTGACCCAAACTCAGAGAACCGGAGCTAAAACGTCCAGAACCACAGAGATTTACAAACTGAACCAGGTAAAACATTCAGTAACTGTAGGTTTTTACAATTACTGTAAAAACCTACCAGGTCTGAATATAGTCATCAACACTATATTGGGTTAGCACAGCATGCTAACCCCTCAGTTCGATGTTTTCTATGCATGACAGACATTTAGCCAGCCGCCATTTTTAACCAATTATTGCCAGAAAATGTTCCTCATTTTCATGAGACGGATGAATTTTATGTGACATCAAATGTTTGTCATGTGTTAATACGACGTTACAGTAATAATAAGAATCTTTGCTGTTGGCGAGTTTCACACACGGAGATGAGAGACTTCCTGGTTAGTGTTAGCTTCTGCTAATTATTTTAAGGTGTTTATTATTTGTTTCTGCTCATTTCTTCATGTGTTTTAAGGTTTGATGTGACGGTATAGCGTTAGCGGTTTTTTACATGTTTACTGGTTTTATTTTTATGTACTTTTTGTACAGTTGTGTAATTTTTTAATGTGTTTATCGGTTTATTATTTGCTTCTGCTAATTTTTTACATGTGTAGCGGTTAAACGTTAGCTTCTGCTCTTATCTTTAAGTTTTAGCAGCTTAGCATTAGCAGAGCTAACATTATTGCTATTGAATAACATCAGTAACTTGAGAGGAACATTGTTTTGTTATGGAGTCACGTTTTGAGCTTTTTTAGCAAAACTTGTATCAAAATGTTCTACTGTAGAACCTATTCATCCCTTTCATAATTTTCTTTGTTAGAAACAGATTTCTTGGATCCTGTGAAAAGAAGCTGACATGTTTGATTCTTGCAGCTTTAAATAATTTTTGTAAAGCAGCAGACTGCAGGCTAGTGCAGCTAATAAACAGATAGAATCAGAATATATTCAACAAACAATAAATTATGAACAATAAACATATTTCCTGATGAACAACTAAATGTGTTCTGTATAGCTAAATTTTACAGCATAACTGTAATAAAGTACATTTTGTCCACCCACCGTTTTAAATAAATAAAATCAGTTGTGTCATGTTTTAGCTTCTTCTTGGTGTGACAGTAAAAGTATAAAGAGCAAAAGCTTCAGAAGTGAAAGGTTTTAAAAGTCCCGGTCAGAAGAAGCTGATGGGTTTATTACTGGGATAAATGGCCCAGATGTTCTGGAAGTAGCAGATTTATCCCGTCCACATGGATCTCCTTACAGCAGACACTTTTAATCTTTATGCAACATAAATTCTCACCCATAACTTGGAGGAGATCCGGTTCCAGCCTGCTGTCCACTGTTACTGTCCACCAGGACTAAATTAACCTTTACATTATAGTTTCTTTATTGCTCTGACAGATTGTAGATGTCTGCCTTTAGGTGTCTGGGAAACTTTTCACATGAGAATTTAATTAGGACAAATGTGAACAATCTTCATTTACAATAAACAAGGTGGGTTTCATGGAGATCATACACAAAAATGAAGTTTAATCTGCTTAATATGAGTAAAATAAAGTCAGACTTACTGTAAATTTATCCGAGCAGAGCAGAAAGTTTGACCTCCAACAAATGAAAAACCCAATCAGGTTTCCAGATGGAAAAGATGCAGAAAGTGTCTCCAGCAGCCAACATGTGGACTTCCTCAGTGACAGTCCGAGCGGAACCCGCTCACAGAACCAGAACGGAACCAGAACGGAACCGAACTCCTCATGAATCCACAACCAAACGGCCGAACCGAGAGTCCAAACCGCCTCCAGCAGATCCGCACCGTCCAAATTGCAGCCGCAGGCGAGAAAACAAAAGTCCGTGGAGAGACCCGCCTCAGCCCGGAACTTTCCGCCAATCAGAGAGCGGCTCAATCAGCGAGCCGGCCAATCAGAGAGCAGGAAGGTGGAGGACGAATTTGGAGCGGTTCGGGAAGAAAAATGAACTAAAACTAATAAATTAGATGCGAGTTCTGCAGCGGGAACACTTCAAACAGGACTTATTAAAGGGGCATTCTGTCATAATGTAAGGTTATGCATTACAATCATTATTATTATTGATGAGCTGAAATAAGAAAAAACCTTTAACTTCTGTGGAAATTAATGCCATTTAGTGGGTTTAATGATTATGTTATGCTTAATTATTGGTGCTCTTTGACACTGAAAATTAATTCCATAATTATTTTTTTCTATCTTTATTATTAATAATTTTAAATACTTTTACATTTTCCATACTTTTAATACTTTATACTTTCAATTTACCGATAGATAAATGGCTATTTTTACGAATATTCTAACAGTTTTCTACTGTTTTTTGTTTGACTGCTTTTTTATTGGAGTAACATTAAAATCTTAAATGTGTTTTCATTGGAAGTGAGCAGAAATTCAAAGATAAGAGAAATAAAGGCTTAAAATTATTTCTTCTTTCTTTCTATGGTAAAAGCGCAGGTGACACAGAGCTACGTTGCCACCTGGCGGTGCTTAGTAGCTACTACAAGCCGTGCAGCTTCAACGTCCCTCGTTTTCTGTGGAAGTAAATGTAAATATCACAAAATCCTTATTTTTCCATCCAAATAATGTAATTTCAAACTGAAACTAATCAATTAGTATGAATTTAGGTTCATTTTGAAATGTTTGGTTCATAAATTTTGCACAAACTCTCATGCAGTTTTCTTTATTTGTAGAATAATGATAATAATAAGATATTAAAAGACAAGCATCTTAATAAATCTCTTTGGATTTAAAAAAAAATTAAGTAGAAAATATTTTCTTTTACATTTAATTTAATTTAACTAGAATTATTGGAATATTTATGTAAAATTAACACAACATTTTAATCATCTCATTTTGGATCCTTAATACAGTTGGATTTAATTAAATTGATTCCATGCAACAAATTAATAAAAAATAAAGTAGGTTTATTGATCAAAACATATTTTCAATGAAGATTGTGATTAAACTGACCCAGAACATCTAGTGACTGTTTGACCTTTGGCCTAAAACATTCAGGAAAACAAAAGTAACCAAGTGATGCTTCAGATATAATAATAAATTCAGATTTTCAGTTTGTTTAGAAAAAATAAAGTAAAATTCCACATCAGACAAACATTTTAAAAACCAGTATTCATTTATTTTCTCATTAAGTTGGAAATTACCTGCTTTAATTTTAGAAACAAGAATCGTCCTCTTTTTGCAGAAATATGTTTCTTTTATAAAAATAAGTTTAAAAATACCTCAGTAGATATTTATCAAGAATTATGACCAGTTTTTAATAAGGTTTGGCGAAGTTTTTCAACTCTAAATGTGTTTTATTTACAGTTGGAGCCCAGATATTTACAGATTTATTTTCTCATTGTCTGAAGTTAAATCAAACCAAATTCTTCCTTTTTTATCTCTGTTAGAATTACCAAAATTATTTCTGTTTGATTTTTTAGTTTATGAAAGAATTTTTGTAACTTTTCTCAAATTAAAACACTTATTTGGGATTAAAAAATAAAAATAAAAATAAAAAACCCCGAAAAAATGGCGCATTGGATTCAGGTCGATCTCCACTTCCACCACCAGATGGCAGCAGAGGACCGCAGTAAATGGCTGCTGAAAATACTGAACATTTTTGTTCTAATTCTGTTTAATTAAACTCTAATTAAGCTGCAAGAGGCAGAAACTCCCACTTTTTAAGACTCATTTTAAAGGAATTTATTAGGATTTTATGGACAGAAAATAGAACAAACTCACAAAGTAGAAAAAATAGAAATGCTTACAGTAAGAATCTGATAAGTGTGGTGTGCACGTGCATCCTCTCGTCCAAAACTCTCTACTGGGATCCTCCTGCACTTTGGTCCATCTGTCTTTCCCACATCATGATGCTGCCACCAACATGTTTCATAATAATACAGTTTGCATTAAACTTAAACATTTTTTAGTTTTTTCCCCACAAATTTTAGACTATTTTTATTATTTTTTTCTCCAAAGAAAAAAATAGCTAGAGGCTCGTATTTTCGACAGTAGGCAGACAGGAAAGACATGAGGCAAAGGTCGCCGGGACC
The DNA here is from genome assembly GCA_922788865.1 of Poeciliopsis turneri. Taxonomy (NCBI): domain Eukaryota; kingdom Metazoa; phylum Chordata; class Actinopteri; order Cyprinodontiformes; family Poeciliidae; genus Poeciliopsis; species Poeciliopsis turneri. The sequence goes on from CAKLNU010000849.1 coordinate 968,441, forward strand.
AGGAGTCGAACCGGCGACGTCCATGTCGAGGACTGAGATTCAAACACGGTGCGGCGCGGCGGCACGGTGGCGCGGCGGCACGGTGGCGCGCTCATACTGGGTTTTCCAGAAAATGTCCAACAGTTTTTGAGTTTTTATTGCTGATTTTTGACTGCAGATTTTTGACGTCCTAAACTCTGAGAGTTTGCTCAGATTTTCCTCGTCTGCAGCAGCTTTTGGTTCTGCTCTTCTTTCTGTTGAGAATCCAATTTGTGGCTTAAATTTTATAAAAAGTGTTGAAGTAAAGGCGGTTTGATGTGATTCGATCTGACCAGCTGAAAAAAGTCACCATCAAACCTCAGTTTTGTTTTTTCTGATGCATTTTGTCCAGAAATGATTTGCTTCCTCTAACCTGACAGTGGATTAGGATTAGCAGATTGACAGACGTTTCCACGTTCTGCTGAAATAATCTTCCGCTCCAAAGCAAAACGTTTTACTCATGGGGTCGGCAGGCCAGATGCGGCGCTCCGGTCCGGACACGGATCGTTTTCTGGATTAGGTTTGGAGGCGTTTATATTCTGCAGGTGCAGCAAAACGTCACATTTAATCTGCAGACTTTGTTTTCAAAAGGTCAGAATTAGCTGCCAGTTTTCAAACAATTATGGCCAAAGAGCAGCAATTTCCCCGCAAAGCAAAACACAGAATTATTCATGGAGAGCAGAGAGAGTGTGTGTGTGTGTGTGTGTGTGTGTGTGTGGTCTGGTCTGGACCGGCCTCAGATGCTTCGTCTTTGTATCAAACAGTAAATGTTGCATGAAGAGGCAGCCTGGCTGCAGCAGCTGACAGTGATTACAGTTCACACACACACACACACACATACACACACACAGTTCTCTCTCTCTCTCTCGCTGTGGGGAATTGAACCAGCAGCTCTTCTGGCTCATTTCTCAGTTTTTGCTGAAATCTGATTTATGTTTATCGTTGATATTAATAAATATCGATGAGGATTACGGACAATGACAAAATATTGAATTTTAGCTTTTATCTGAGATTTTCTTCCTTTTTTCCTCAGAATTTAGACTATTTTTTATTTTATTTTATTTCAGATTTTTTTTCTCCAAATAGTGAGATTAATCTGAGATGAATGAATCGGTAAAGTCGCTGCAGTGACCGATAATCTGTTCCTGCCGGTAAATCGGTTTGTGAATCTGGAGCTGCTGCTGAAGCTCAGTAATAAATATTTCTCACAGATTTGCATCAATCAGATTGTTGCTGTTTTCTAGTGACCAACGGCGCCACCTTGTGACGCGAATCCTCAGCAGATTCAAGTTTAATCTGCAGTTCTGGAAGAACAACAAAGACGGAGTGAGAAAGAAAAAATAAGTTTTATCCCAGAAACTTTCTGGGCAGAAAACAGAATCAGGAAAGTCGAATCACTGAACGGTGATGAACAGATGCAGGAATATAATAATTATTCATCTTTAATTTCAATAATCCATTTACTTTAAAGTGAAATATTTCAGTTAGATTTTCTACGTCTGATGTCGGTTCAGCAGCTTCTTGCTGCAAACGTCAGTTTTCTCACGTCTCTTCTGGTTTTGGTTCCATCGTAACTCTGGCTGCTCCTGCTGGCTGTTGCGTTTCTGTCTCACCTGCAGCCTGAAGGCCAATTTATGAAGGAATTCTGTAACTTTGAAAACTGCGGTTTGCGTTTGGTTGTTTTTAACAAGCTGCTTTTGGCCCTGATAATGGGAAACGGCTGCAGAGCAACACGCAGCTCCGCTCTGTCTGACTTTCTCACATCCCACATGCAGGCTGTGTTCAGCGAATGAAAGAATCCGCGCGTTAATGGAGCAGAAGGAAAACAGAATCAGAAGCAAAACATACATTTAATGGGAGACGATCACATGTGAACTCCGAGTTCTGGCAGGAAGAAAGCAAACGGTTAACCGACCAGAAATCGATTCATTTGTTCGGTTAAATGTCTGAAGCTCCAGCAGCAGAAACAGACAGAAACATTTAACTTAGAATGAAACACCAGAATGATCCATCTGAACAGATCTGGAGAGAGCGCCACCTTTCTGCAGAGCGCGGCGTTACTGGACTCGTTCAGTGAAGAATCATCAGAATGTCGGAGAAACGCAGCGTTTTCAGGGCGCCTGCAGCCCAGAGGCCAGACAGAGCAGCAATACGTTTCTGCCAAAAACCCAGAAATGTTCAGGCTCAGGACGTTTCTAGAAAACTCATCAACATTTCTGAGCTCCAAGACTCAGGAATGTTGATTCATCAAAACATTTCTACTAAATTTCCTCAATTTTTTTACTTTTCCAAATCAAAAATCTCCATGCTGGTTCCTAGAGAATTTCTGATTAAACTTCAATCTTCAAAAGTCAAAACATTTTTAGAAAAAAATGAAATTTTGAAAATAATCTTAGAAAATTTCTAGAAAAACCTTTCAAATTCCGAAAGTCGATCATGGTGAACTTCTCAAATGTCCAGACGTTTCGAGCTCAGAAATCTACCATTTTTTTCAGAAAAATTTAGATTTTTTTCCAACAAACTTTCAGTTTTTCAAGCTCAGAAATTTCCAGGCCATTTCAAAAACCTTTAGAACATCAAACTTAAGATTTCTCAGAATTTTACTTGAAAAGTTTTGACTTTTAAATTCAGGAATTCCTATGTTTTGTATAGAAAGTTTATATTTTTAATGTTTTCATGCTGTTTTTTTTACAGAACATTTTCAAGACTAATTTCTGAATGAATTTTTTCTCAAACATCTTCGAAAAATTTTATTTTTTTTCTAACCAGCAAGTTGGAAAATTAACCAATAAACTAACATTTAATGTTACTTAGTTACTTTACAAAAATCAAGTAATCAGTAACTATTTGAAAGAGTAATAAGTAGTGAGAAAAGAAGTTCTTCTTCCAGGTCAGAGGTCACCAGAGGTGTGTGTGGTGTGTGTGTGTGTGTGTGTGTGTGTGTGTGAGTGTGTGTGTGTGTGTGTGTGTGTGTGTGTGTGTGGTGTGTGTGTGTGTGTGTGTGTGTGTGTGTGTGTGTGTGTGTGTGTGTGGTGGTGTGTGTTTCTCATTCTGAACTTGTCTTTGTGTTATGATGGTTTTCCTGTGAGGTCATGTGAGGAAAATGGTTTTATGAGCTCCTCACCCCATGAGCTCATCAGCTTCCTCTCCTTCGCCCTGCGCTGGTCCAAACGGGCTCACCGGGTCACGACCTCTCGCTTCGTCGCCTCTAGCTCCTGATTATTTCTGTTCTCTTTTCAGGGCATCTCGGTTTGCTGATGTTGACCAAATAAAATCTGTTTGTTCTTGGTTCCAGAACCCGGATTCCCTGAAGGACTCGATGTTTCTGTCGTTTCTGGACCTTGTCTGTTTATCGAACAGTAAATTCAGCTTTATCTGTTATTTCCACTCCCAGCTTCAGTTTCTCGGCGCTGAATTTATCGGCCCACAGGAAGTCCTGCAGGTATGCGCGTGTTCCCGTATGGAAAGCCGTTAATTTTGTTCAGTTTCGCTGCGGCGGCCCGATCCGGACCAGTTTCTCCTCTCATACTTTCAGGTTCTGCTGCGTTTTGCTTTTATGGGCTAATTTGGATGCTGAACTGTTTTCATTGTGATAAGTAGGAAACAGTCTGTTCTCTGACTCACTGTATCAGTTTACATTAAACCCGAGTCATAAAGCCAAAATAATAAACTCACGCAGGATGATGAATCAATAAGTTAAAAGATAAAAAAAAATAAAAAATAAAGGTCATCAGGGATGTTCAGAAACTAAACACAGCAGAAACTCTGTAATAAACCCAAAGTTGATCTTTATTGGAGTTTTGGGTCATGACTCTGGTTCAATTTATTTATTTAATATTAAAGTTTCAATCCTTGATTATTTCCCTGACAACAGCAGAGGAATGAACTGAAGACATTATTTTACTTATTTCAGACATAAATCCTGTTTTTCAGTGTATTGGGAGAATTTAGTGTCATTTTTCATTCGCTGGCGTTTGAATGTTTAGTTTCTTTTATGTTTCTGTTTTGATCATTTCTTTAACATCTTTTCATTTCAGTTTATCTTTTGTTTGTTTGTTTCTCCTCACTGTAAAACTTTAAATCGCTGCAGAGTTTTAACTTTAACCAGGTTTTAAACATTCAGTGAAACTTCCTGACCTTTGACCTGCTGCTGTTTCCCCCTGATTCTCCTGTTTTTCTCAGAGTTTTGGGACTCAGGAAGAAGAGGGAAAGTCATCCATTCATTCATCCATTCATTCATTCATTCATCCATTCATTCATTCATTCATTCATTCATTCATTCATTCATTCATTCATTCATGTCACCGTTTCAAACTAAACTAATTATTTAGCTTTCTAACTAAATATTTATCTTGCTAACTGGTTTTTAAATACCTGAGTGGAGAACGACCCGAACTCAGGGAACCGACCAGAACCTCAGAACCGGCAGCTGGACCTGTTAATCAGTTGTTCTGTTTCTGTGCTGTAACCTATTAATCAATCATTTCTGTCTTGCATCATGTTTTCCTGGTTCTGTTAGTCCATTTGTGTTCTGGTTCGGATCGCTCCTTCATGAAGCGTTGCGCCTGTCGGATCGGACCGGGCCCCAGTTGGACCGCTCAGGTCCCGATCCGGGCCGATGCTGGTATCAGGCGAGAGTAAACCTGGACAATCGATCAATAATATATATCGAGACACTTTATCAATATCAATAGATAATTCGTTCAATATTTAATATTCAATATGGGAACGGCTTTAGCCGCTCGCAGCTAGCGAAGCTAAGCTAACATGGTGGAATCAACCAACCAACTGGCTTTGGTTGCTTAGCAACAGCCGTCTGGCTGCAGTTTCAAGTTTCTTCCTCAAAACTGCTTAAAAATGAAAAATAACGACATGAAGAGAAAACTGCATAAAACAGTTAACATTGTTTATTTAAAACTAAAAATTCATCCACAATTACTGATGAAAAGCTTGGATTGTGAAAAAGTTTTCAGCCACATGAGACCAACAGAGAGCGACAGACGGAGAAGTGAAAGGAAACGTTTTGGAGGGTTTTAAAAATCTGAAAAGTGTGGTGTGAATTTGAGTTCAGCCCCAATGAATCACTACTGGTTTGGCTGCTGGTGTTTTGGCTTTGAACAAACTGGGATGTTTTTATGCAAATGTTGGTTTCATGTTTGTTCTGAGATTCAGTTACATGGAAGTTAGAAAACAAATGACAGAATGTGAGGTTTGCACTTGTGAAGACTAGAGACGCAGTTGAGTCTGTTCTTTATTTCTGAACATTAAATGGAAACGAACAAACATGTCTGAGTTATTTCAGCAGCTCAGAGGTCACCATGTTGAAATCACATTTTGCTGTTGGGAACAGAAAGAAGAATGTAGATCAAGAACAAGCAGCTCATGGGAACCTGACTGGTTCTGCTCAGCCGGGCCGATTCATCAAAACATTTCAGAACTCAACAGGATCAATATGTGAGAAAAACTCAGGAATTTCAAGATTAAACTCAGAAATTTTCTGAAAAAATTGTAAATTTCCAAGGTAGAAAAGTTGAAAATTATTCTGTCAAAAGTACAAAATTTTAAACGTACAAAAGTCAACAAATTTTGTATCTTTAATTGTAATCTAATATTATTTTTATTTTTTGCAAATCTTTGACGTTTGGAAGCTCAATAATTTCCTTTTTTTAAAATGTTATTATTGTGTTTTGGCAGAAACGTATTCCTTTGTTCACATTTCTACGCCGTCAGATGTCTGCGACCAGCTGGTCTCATTTCAACTTTTAATACCAGAAAATTTACAAACAAAAACAATTAAACTTTACAAACTTTGAAAATTTCCAAGTTTCTTCCAGAAATTTTCTGAGATTAATCTAAAAATGTCAGCGATTTTCTCAGTTAGTTCATTTTAATTCATTCATAAATGTCCCAGTTTCAAACTAAATATTTAGTTAGCAAACTAACTAATTAGTTTAGTTAGCCTGTCAGCTAAATATTTACCTGGGTAATTAATTAGAGGTCTTGCTAACTAAATATTTAGTTTTCTAACTACATATTTATTCATGAACTCCTGCAGTTAGCAATTTGTTGATTAGTAATTTAGTTTATAATTATTGAAATCACAGATGAATCTGGTTGTTTCAGCCCTATATGAAACATTGTGGAGGAATGTGCAGTGGAGTATCTTCATTTCATTAAATGTTTCAAAGGACAACAAACTATTTACAATTTCTGAAATTAAAACTGATCAGATCAGATCAGATCTGATCAGATCTATTGAAATGTTTTGTGGACAGCAGGATTTTCTGGTCGCAATAACAATCTGTGTTATTTTCTTTTAAACAAGCCAAAAAGCAGCAGAAATAATAAGAAGTTGCCTAATTGTGCAGAAAAACCGTCTATCAACAGAGTGTGTTTAAAACAGTGATGTTGTAATATTAAACATGTTTATTTTGTTCTTCTCTGCCTGGAAAATGTATAAAAACCGTCAGTGAGCCAGAATTAATCATAGTTCCAGTTTTCAAACTTGTTTAAACTTTACGTCATGCAGTGATAAAAAAGCGATGGTTTCACTTAGAGCCAGATAAACTCAATAAAATGATGTGAGCTGGAAAATTACACTAATATAAATTTAATAGAAAAGCACAGAAAAGGAGGACACAGGGTAGAAGTACGCACTAAAGGGGAGAAACCAGTTTATACTGGGAAGACTGGTGTTTTCAGTTTATTAACGTCCAGAAACACGTTTCATATCCATGCAGTCAGTTCTTCATCCTGACATCACGGTAAACAGCAGCGTGTGATAAAAGGAACCAGAATCATTTAGAAACATGTTTCCTTCTGCTGATGTTATGACAGCCTCTTCATTTTTCTCCATAGTTTTAAAACTGCAGAGTCTGCAGAGTTTATTTGGCCTGGATATTTACCCTGCTTTCATTTCACACTCAGCTTGAGGCTCTGAGTCGAAAGGCTTAGGGTTTTAAGCTAACAGTTAGCCTGAGGACGGAACCAGAACCAGAACCAGAACCAGAGGAGGGCCTCTGTCTGGTCCCAGTTAGCCGCTAGCTTGTAGCATCTTCCTTGGTGCGATTGGTGTAAGTTTGGCCTCCGCGACCTCTCCAGACACTTAATGAGGAAATGGCCACCAGGCTCTGGGTGATTTGTGCTAATCAACTGCCATGGCAACCGCTGATGTCAGAGTATCAGTTGTCCTTTAATCAGCCTGCAGGAATCAGTTCAGGTAACGCAGAGAAACAGGAGAATTTATCAACGGAGACGGGATTTCTGTTCCAGGCTGATTCCATTCAACTTTATGCTTCTTCAAGGAGAAATAGTTAAATAAATGAGTAAACGTCTTTTTAACGTGTTTCTGGCTGCAGGGTTCCTGACTTCCTGTGTTCAGGTTGAGAAAATAAAACATAATCTGAAGGATTACCTGTTAATCTGGAGTAAGAGGCAATCAGTCACAGAAAGTTAAGGGTCCAGACCTGAACAATGGAGCACAGTCAGTCTGAACTTTTGGTTTGTTTTTATTAAACAAAGACTTGTTGAGATACAGAGAACATTGCAACTTATGTAAGAAAAAAGGAACAAAGACTAAAGACAAACATGTAGTGAATGGAAATAGAGCAAGATTTAAAACTGAAGAAAGGTAGAGATTCTGGCTTTTTTTGCATAAGCAGATTTCAAATGTTTCAATGAGATGTAATACAGTTTAAATTGGTTAAGAAAACAATCAAAGGAAGGAGCAGAACCTCTCCATTTACAGCAGGGTTTATGATATTCAACAAGCAAGAAAACAGCATTTACCAGGTCTGATATCTGACTATCAAGATCATCATCATATATAACATGTGGGTGATGGTTATCACTTTCAATGCAAACTTATAGTAACTGATTCAGTAATTTAATGTGTGCTTAATTATTACTTGGGTCTCGCTCTTACAGCATCACCATGAATCAATTTTATTTAATTAGCCGAATTATCAATGTTTTTTATGGGCATTTTAAAGTATCAGATTAGAAAAAGTTAATGGAAACAGAAAAATGTGAAATAATAAAACTATCTTTTTACCTTCAGGTAGTTTTTGTTTTTCCGGAGGAGATGGAAACACAGCGGAGGAATAAATCCACACAAAGCAAACGCTGCCGCCTACTGGTGGGTCTCTGCCTTACCAGAGGCCCAAACACTGAAAAGTTTCGCAGTCCTTTTTTTCTCTTGGCATTTTAAAAGTTTGGTCAAAATTAGCATGACAGCGGATAGAAACATCCGTCTGATTTCAGTTAAATCCCAGTTTACTCCACTTTATCACTGAGCCAGATGGTACATTCGTATGTTGGCTTCTTTACAACAGATGTGTCAAGTTTCATAACTTTTGGAGGATTAACTCTGGTATTACTGGTCGTAGTTTTTCCTCTCCACTGTCGCTACAAGCATTCAGATGATTCACCAAAACGTACAAGCAAACAGGCGAAGCTTTGGCCGTTCTGGGCTCGTTTTTTGTCGTGTATTTATGCGGCGCTGATCCGGTGCTGCTCTGCCTGGAAGCTGTAGTTCAGTCAGGAATTCAGAGTTGTGACAAGGTTTATGTTGGCCGAGCCTCCAGAAACCGGAGCTGAGCGCTGCGAAGCAGTCAAATAAATCATTTAGAGCTGAGGACGGTGCCTAGAAAGACAAACAAACAGCGGTTAGCCAAACAGCGCGTCCCCATGCGCTGCTTTCTTCTTCCATTTGGCAACAAGAGCAGCTCAGAAACGCAGATAATGTCCCAATGCTAAAAACACGTCACGTATTGTTTAAGTGAATTTATAGGAGAGGATTTAGTGGAAGATTACATTCCTCGGCGTCATTATGTGGCCGGCGGTTTCATTCACGGCCCCAAGCTGAAGAGCTACTGAAGGCCAGCCAGGCAGCCTCTGTGTTTAAACACTGCTGGGTTTCTGAGAGTCATCACATGATGGAGGTCAGAGGTCAGAGAGAGAAACAGGAGGAAACAGAGAGAGGAGAAGGAATGATGAAGGTTTATGAAACTCCACCAGACTCCAAAGGTCACCTGGAGGTTGACCCTTTCAGGTTATGGGAGAATGCAGTCCAACTTCTCCTCACTTTCTTCTCCTACTACTCTGCATTTTGCATCATTTTGCCTGTTCCCCTCCTTCCCTGCAGGGGTGCAGGAACAAAAACCTTTAAAGAAGACACTGAGTGCAACTTCTTTCTTCACCAAATGGAAATAAAAATGGAGAGGCATTTAGCGGCTGGGACATTTCTCTGTTGTTTCTGGATAAGACCAAGAGCCAATTCTCCTACTAGCATTAGGCTAGCACGTTTGTGTTGATTGTATTTACCCAGAATCCCCTGCGCTGTAGTCCACTTTCTGCTTTTGGAGCAGTCTTTGGTCCGCTTGGCGTTCACATATCAAACCGAACCAGAGTTCACTTCAAACAAACCCAGACGGAGGTTCAGAGGACCGGAGCTAGCTTAGCATTCAGATCTTACCAATCAAACTGGACTTTATAAATGGACTGGAGTTAGATTGAACTCCAGTCCAGGTTAAGGCGGAATGGAGTCCAGATTAAGGCAGAATGGAGTCCAGTTAAGGCGGAATGGAGTCCAGTTAAGGCGGACTGCAGTTGGACCCAGGCCTGGTGGGGATGATGGAGCCGTAGGAATTGTTTTTATTCATTTATGTCAACGTCTCCTTTCATTTTTTGTTGGTTATGGTAATTATGGGGTTTAGGTGCCATATTTACCCAAAAGTATTTTTTTATATTGATTTGTCTGAGTGACTTGACTTTAGTTAAACTTACTGGAAATATTATCATTTATTACATTTTCTATTAGCTTGCAAAGTTCAGTTATTTCTCAGGCCACCCTGAGTGTAAACCCAACGACACTTGACTGTTGATTTAACCAACATGTTACAGTAAATGACCAGCAGATTACAGAATAAAGAAAAGCTGTGGCTGAATAGCCTCCAATGATAACTAATGATTAAAATGTCATGAATCATTTCAGTTTAAACTCAAACCTTGTGTGATGAGACGTTATGTCTCCTCACCGGTCATCAGGACGTTTCTTCTTCCTGTCAGCCATGTTTCCAGAACAAGGCAGAAGACGCATCAAAAGTCATGAACCAACAGCAACAAGAGCCAGTCAGGTTTTCCTGCTCTGCAAGTTACCAAATCAGAGTATTCAATGAAAGAAAGGATTTACATTGTTGCGCAAGTGTTGCATTAAATACAGCGTGTTACTGTAGTGGAAATGATGCTTATTCAGTAGTTTGGCTCCTGCTGTCAGCTCTTGGACTTGCTTTGTTTTCACACCATTTTTCCTCTTAACTCAAACCATTCCAGTCAGGCTGGCAGCTACCAGGGAACAGAGCTCGTTAATTGTGCTCTATATTGGAGGAAACTCACACCACACACACACACACACACACACACACACACACACACACCCACACACACACACACACACACACACACACACACACACAGAGAGAGAGAGAGAAAGCAATAGTCCTGAAATGTTAAGTGTTAGGGAGAAAACAGGAAGCAGGTCTTAAAGCTGCTCTCTCCTGAGCATCCTAAAAGGCTTTTATGGACTATTATTGTGTGTTTGCCCATGTGGCCATGAGTGTTTGTGCGCACAGAGTTTTATAAAACGTTCCTGCGCATCGCATGTTGGCATTGCTGTTTGCACAAAACAGCAGTTAGCTGTAAAATACGAACCACGGGGGTTGCTATTGTGTGAGAGGTTTATGGAGATGAGGAAGATGAAGGTAACCTGCAGTCACTCATTTCCAAATCATTTCACTACATAAACTAGATAATAAGATCAGGAAAAGATTTTCATAAACAAACAAAAGAAGTAACAGACGGTCAGGTCATTTATGCTAGCTGGACTTTGACGACTGTAACATGTAGATGTGCTGCAGAATTTGGTATGTTTTAGTTAAAAACCCCAAAAATGTGACCCACACAGCAACTCTGACAGATCATCAGATGTAAATTAAATGTTTAAGTTAGGAAATTAGTTGATGAACACTTATTAATAACCACTAAATACACAACAAGCGTCAGAACTGTAACAAACTGAATCCTCTTTCTGTTCTTTGTGTGGAAAATGCATGAACTTCTCTGCCATGATCACATTTTCATTTTCATGTATCTTCTGTTGAATATTCATTAATCGGTTGGGATTGCTTGACCTTTCATGACCTCTGTAAACATTTATTAATATATTTAAAATGATGGTGAAACAAAAAAATTGCTGCAGAGATCTGCTGATGCAACATTTAATGTTTATCTCTCTTGTCATTCTTTGCTGCTTATACATTTAATTGGCTTTTGTAAAGAAAACAAATGTTTGTTCTCACTTCATGAACAGAAACAGACATTTTATAAGCAGGACTATAGATCAGGTTTCCTCTAGTTGGGTTAATATTTACTCTGTGATCATAAACAGGAAAAATAATACGTTTCCAGGCTGTGTTTACTTTAAATAAAACAAAAAATAATGAGTCTTGGTTTTTTTTGGCTGTAAACATGATGCAGAATGAGAAACACTTCCATGTCCGCTAAATTCATCTTTTTGTGTCTTAACCTGATGAAGTTTTTAAAACAAAATACATGATGATAAAAATAAATGGAAGCTGATGTTTTAAAAGCAAACATTCTACAAGTTATTAAAATGCAGCAAAACATGCTTTGGCACCACATTTGCAGAATTTTATTGAAGTAATTGTCTAATTAAATGTGCTTTATTAGACATGTAGGGGGGAGGGGAGTCCAAAATCATTCAATCCCGATGGGAACCTGCAGGATAAATGTTGAAAACGGAACAGGAGGCTCTGAGAATACAGCAACAATAAATACGCAGAATAATGTAGAAACAATGGTATGAATAATACATTCCCACAATTTGCATTTAGATTGTTTTAACGCAGAAACAAAAGTCAGTCGTAAACATGAGCTAAACACTGCTGTAAATAAATCTAGAGCGTTAATTAACTGCTGGTTTTAAAATGAACAAGTGGAAAATTTCTGTCTGTTATCTGGATGATGGAGTTGCTCTTTATTTACAACAGGTCCTGCTTTTAAAATCCAACTTCTGTCACTGCAGAGGGCTTGAATCACGTTTCAATAAAACCGGGAACTTGTTTCTGCCGCCAGAGGGCGCCCCTTGCGCTGGCGGTGCAGAGCAGAGCCATAGAAGAAGAGGACGCCCATCGGCGTGTGTCTCATCCGAATCACAGGTCAGTAGCAGCAGCTGTTTGGACACTGCAGACTTTTAAATTTAAACATGATATTTAGTCAGTAGCCAAACAGTTTCCTAAAAATGAATGTTTTATTAGGAGACTTTAGCAGAAAACGCGGTTTATTGCTGTGTGCTAACATGCCGATGCTATCCCAGGAACAGCTAGCTAAATTCACCCGGAACACTTTAATAACATAGTTATTTATTTATGAAATATCACTTTTAGTGGTTTATGGTTGTTGATCTTTTTAAACACCAGAGAAACTTTAATGAGAGAAGGCGATTCAGAGAGAATAGAGTCCATGAAAACATAAAATACTGGTTTACAAGCAAAAGGCAAAACATCCTCCTGCAAGTCATCTACAAAAATAGAAGATAACATTCACCAAAATAAAGTGATTGATTGAATGATACATTACATACGAAGTGAGATATCCATTGAAAGTTGAGTGGAAGGAAAAAGTGTGATATGAATAGATCCGTCGCTGGGATAACCACAGCCAAGCAAAATCATTTTTAAAAATTAGGGGGAATTTCACCAGTAATGGACACCGGGTGGAGTCAGAACCTCTAGATCCAGATGGATCCGACACATGGGCTACCGGCGGCATACCTGGGCTGAACCAGGACCAGACTGCTGCTCAGTGGTCCAAAGTCAAAATTCTGAGTTTAAAGTCAGAATTGAGAGGAAAAAAGTGACTAGTCAGATTTATAAGAAAAAAGTCAAAAATAGGAGAAAGAAAACTAAAGAATCAGAAAAAAATCTAAATTTTTAAGATTCATTTTAAGATTCTCAAATCAAGTCAAAAGTTTTAGAAGAAAAGTTAGAATTCAGATGGAAGAAATCAGAATACCAAGTATTCTCAGAATGTCAGAATTCTGAGAAAAATTTCAGAATTATGAAAAAAAACTTAAAAATCTGAGACAAAAGTGGGAGAAAAATGTCAAAATTTTTAGAAAAAAAAAAAAAAAGAAAATCTGAGACAAAAAGAAAAAATCTGAGAGAAAAGTCAAATTTGTGAATTCAACGTCAGAACTTCATGAAAGAAGTCAGATTTTTTATTTGAGTGTACCTCATTGCTTTTTGCAGGTGCTGTGAACTGGTCCAGATTTTGAAGCATCGATTTCCACCATCGACTTCTTTACCTGTTAAAAAGTTAAAAAGTCATTTTGTGGCACTGAAGGAGCATTTGCTCTCTGCTCCATTATATTTACGCAGTAGAAACTTGATAAGTAACTTCCACCTGTGACTGTATGCCTGCAAGGTCGATAAATTTTTGCTGGAGTTGTTAATTTTCTCTGACGAATGGGAGTGGGCTCCTCAGCCGCGTGGTTCCGGTCCAGTCGATGATTTAACTAACTGGTTGGTGAAATAACAAATGATGAGATGAAACTATTCCTCATTTTTACTGGGGAAGCCCAGCGCTTCTCTGCAGGACGTTGGATGGGTCTCTGGGCTCCGGTCTGACCGCCGCCGCAGCAGCGCAACCAAACACCTTCACCATATGTGGCAGGAACATTCTCAGCTGGCAGTTTTACCCATAAAAAAGCAAACAAATCTCCCAGAAAATGCCCAAACCGTCACTGGGGGTCAATCAGGTACAGCCTGCAGGTCATAAAGACATAAAAACATGTTTTTTTTGTTTTTTTAAATATTTTATTGAAGCCAATCAAACAAATTATAATATATAATTCTTACTGTGGATTTACGCTTATTGGGTTTCCACCAGAAAACTTGTGTGTTTTTGTGGAAATTTGAAAATAGCTTCCAACAATTTAACCAAAAAGACTCTTTAATCCGTCTTCTTTAATCACTGTTACTGGTTTGTATAAACAAACAATACTAACCCTGGTGGGGGCGCAAGTAAAGCCTGGCTGATGATGCACTGGGGACGTTCTGTAACTTTATAGTTCTGACAAAAATACAATGCACCAGTTCCAGCCCCTTTTTGTTGTTTTTCTCAACAAAAGGAGAGAAAATAGTTCCATTAAAAATAATACTAGAGAACGAACACAGCTCGCCTTGATATCGCAGTTCACCAAAGTCAACACAAAAACCCAGAATTAGAGGAGAACGAAGTTAGAATATTAGAACATTTTTATGGAATTCTTAAAGTTAAAATTCTGAGAAAAAAGATCAGCAGTAAAATTAAAAACTCCATATTTTACTGGCAATAAATTTTTTTTGAAGGACAGTTTTGTTTGCACAGACTTCAGAATTAATTTTATTTGTTGTTTCTGTTGTTTGTTTATTTTTGGATATTTAAAATGTCCCTGAGTTAAATGTTCATTAGAATTTAAAGTTTACTGACTTTGAAAATATTTTCTTATTATGGCATTTTCATTATATTACCTGAAAATGGTCTCAAAACAACAATATTATTGTTTAATGCTATAACTTTATTATAAAGCCTAGTATCAAAACCAAAAATGATGACATTTAGGACAGAAAAAGAACTAAGTTGGCAATAAAACGTGTTTTATATAGGAATGTGTGACTGGATGGGGCAAACTCACCTTCCTTTACTTTCCTTGAACATCTGAAAGTAATTCTCAGAGTGTGTGTGTGTGTGTGTGTGTGTGTGTGTGTGTGTGTGTGTGTGTGTGTGTGTGTGTGTGTTGCAGGGGTAACCCCCTACCACCAGCAGGATGGTGGAGAGAAAGCGGCTTGTTGGGGGGAGGAAGGTTAGCGTTTTGGGACAGAACGCCAATTAAATCCCTCTTTTGATGGAAATCCCAGCGGAGTCAACTCAATGCGGGATTAATCACGAAAACGTACATACCTCACTCCCTCCTGCTTCTTCCTCTCTTTCTTTCTTTTACTCTTTATAAGTGTGTGTGTCATTTCCTCATTAATATCCTGGGAAAGGAAACCAGAGGAAACTTTTCTGCGTTCTGTCTTTTTCTCTCAAATACTTTGACTTCTCAACTCCTTGTTGGAGAATTAACTGAACCCTGACCCAGAATGGCTGCTAACCCAGTCTGTTAGTGTGTTGTTATCACTATCAGCCTGTCACAATAATCAATAATTTAATTAATCACATGACAAATCAAAACAAGCTCAATCATTTCCAGTTGCATCATTTATTGATTTTCTGTCTCTACCTAAAACTGGATGATAAAAGTCTTGAGTTTGGTGCTTTGGTCTCAACTAAACCTTTTTTTGAAGTGCAGTTTTGTTGAGCATCCAAAGAATTAATTTTATTTGTTGTTCCTATTGATTTGTTTATTTATTTTGGATATTTACTTTTGCAGTTGACAATAGTCACCCCACTGTTGCCAACTCAGTGAATTTCTTGCTATGTTTAGCGATGTTTCAGACAAAGAAAGTTAGTAACAACCAAAATCAGAAACGGCAGGTTTGGCTTTTTAAAGATTGGCAATCTGCGATCGGCCAGAAATCTGCAATCAGTGCTTAAATGTGTTGCAATAAATCAATTAATCGCCTCATAACTTGAAGCGATCTCAGTAACTTCTATTTACATGATTTGTTTATTCTCTTTTTCTACCAAAACTGGATGATAGAAGTTTTCGGTTTGGTTCTTTGGTCTCATCTGGTTTGGTTTGAATGTGAACTCCAAGTGGACCAGACACTGCTTCAAAAATACAACCAAGGCTAACGTGCTAGCCTAGCGCTAGCAGCAGAAATGACTCCTGAGTTGCCAAAGACTAAAGAGAAATCCTCCAACTGCTAAAATCTAACGCCTCCATTCAGTTCCCATTCAATGAAGAAGGAAGTTGTGCTCACTGTCTTCAGAGGATTTTGTGTTGTTTCCTTCAGTGGTTCATGGTGCAGCGCCCCCACAGGCCAGGAGGGGAACAGGTTGTTCAGAGAGTTCGGACATTTGAAAATAGGACAAATGTAGTTTTATTCCCAATCGAACCGGGTTTTACTGGACTATCAGTAGGAAAAACATCTTTACCTCCATAAGGTGTGGAGGCCTTTAAAAAAGGTCTTAAGACTCACCTTTTTAAACAGGCCTTTGAGAATTGTAAGTTTTATTTTAAATTGTTAGTTTTAATGTTTATTTTGGTACCACTTGGTTGATGTATTATTGTATGTTTTACTGTAAGGTTTACAATTAATTTTTTTTAGTCTCTGTAGCACTTTGAGATTTCTTTGAAATATAAGGTGCGTTACAAATAAAAGTTATTATTATTATTATTATTATTATTATTATTATTATTATTACTCAGCCGAGTCCAGCTTTGATGCAGTCTTGTCTGTAGTGTAGGTGGATTTTGGCTCTGTTGGAGTTTTGCTCCAACAGAGCCAAACGGCGCTTTCTGGTCAGTGAGAAAATATTGATACAGTAGCCTCAATAGATGAGTTACTAAAAACCAAAGTCAGTCATTACTGGACCAGACTTCTTTATCAATAGTCATATTTTCTTTGCATCTAATTATTTATGTTCAATTGTGAAGGATTGGTACTCTTTCATATTTATTTGGAGCTGTACATTTTTGCTTTTTTATTTTTTTTATTTTTGCATCTCTGCTCCAGTAAATCCTGTTTGGTTTCATTTACTTCACCTGAGCAGAAATGAACCTCCTCTGTCCTTATCTTCACCTCGATCTTGTCATTTGACCTTTTTATTCGATCTTCAGTAATTCTGTCCTGAATATTACTTCTGAGTAATATAATGTTCGTTCTTGCTTTCATTTTTCTGTCTTTTGCTCATCTGTTCATCCACATCTCCTCATTGTTTTAGTCTAAATACCTGAATGAATGCAGGTGCTTTCCATTACTGCTGGATTGAAACTTTGATCAGATTGAAACTTCAGGAAGGGCGATGGATCAGAGATAAGCTCGCAGTGTGGAGCGCAGCGTGTTGCATGCGTGGGAGCCTCCTGGTGCGCTGGTGCTGCCCAGTACCAGCAGGACCGCAGCTTTGATGTCAGAACCGCAGCGTCTCCGAATCGAGTCAGACTCACATTCACTCCATTAAGCATCAATCAGAAACTAGAATCATTTAGGCAGACGTTTAAGATGTTGAAATGGAAACCAGATTGTATGCTTGGACCCATTTATGGTGTCAGAACAGTGTTTCATAGTTCTGAGTAGCATGACCTGTTGCTTTCTGAGCCAGCTAGTGGTCCAGACGTATTACTGTTAGGGCTGGCACTCTATTAAATTAAATTAAAGCTTATTTTAGAGCCCTTAATTAATCACATTTTAAATGAAGACAGTATATCTTCAAATTTTCTCAAGTTCCATTGTTAAAATCATCAATACATGTCTAATTACATTTTTGCTGTGTGTATGTTCATACTTGTTTATGTTGCATGTTGAGAACATGAAGAATGATGGACCTTATGGGGGCTTAATGTGACAGATCCCGTTTTTAGGGTCGGGTTTAGAGACATGTTGTGTATTAAGCTTTGGTTAAAATTATTGTCAGGCTTGTGTTGGTAGTAGTTAAAGGTAGGGTTAAATATAGTTAATAAAGTAAGTCGAGACCTGATACTTACATTTGTGGTAGGGCTAAATTATTTTCTGTTTTTTAGTTACCTATAAGGCTTAATATGCAGTAGAATATTGAAGTGCATCAGTCAGGAACATATGTGCTATGATTTGGTAACTGATTCTGACGTTAAAAAGTGGGACTGGAATGATTTGGGTTTCATGGATCGGTTCCATCTCAGCAGACCGGGTCCCTGGTAATTTAGGTCTCAAAGAAACAATCTCCTTCCTGTCTCAGCAGCTCTGCTCTGTAATGTGAAACATAAAAACTTCATTTTGTTCAGCTTCCATCTACAGTCATTAAAAAAAGAAAGTATACTATCTAGAAATGCTGGCGATTTGGTCTACTTTGTTTTTCAGTTTTCCATTTTTGACGTCATCGCTCCACCGCTCTCATAAACATATTGATGAATATGTGATGTAAATTTTTGACATTAGAAGTAAGATTTAAATATCTGAATCTAATGAATGCAAAACTTATGTGCTAAAACCCAGAAAGTGTGATTACTTTTTTGACTCAGGTAGTGATTTCTACGAAGAAGACATAATTGCAGAATTTAATATAGAAAAATGTGGAACCTCTCAGAATTTGTTTGTTGCGTAGAACTCAATGTATAGCTGTAGTGGCTAGGCCATATCCAGTTCAGTGAGTGTCAGAAGCATTTTGGCCGCTCCAGGCTGCCATACATGTTGTCACCTGAGCGGGGATGACAACACAAAAGTGGTTAGCTGTGGGTAAAATGCTCAATGAAACACCGAAATCCTTCAAATAAACAAAACATTTACAGCTTGGTGCAGCTGACACCACTAATAATCAGAATAATCAATAGAACAATCAATAGAATACTCCATTACTAAAATAATCATGAGTAAACATGCTTTTGTCTCAGAACCATTTCATGTTTTCTAGCTATCATTTGGACTTTGCAGTAAAATGATGCCTGACAACAGAAAATCTAAAAAAGCTTGATACCCATTTTTTAAATGAACTAATTTGATCTCTTGCTGCTAATTTAAGACTAAATTATATTTTCCATCAATCTCCGAGCCCAAAAACGTCCAGAAAACATTTAAATTCACAAACTGTTCCTTTTCTTTGGCACCGCTTTTACATCCTGCAGTGATTTACTCCTGTTTTGATTGGCCGTCAGGGCAGAGCAAGGCGGGTTTAAAGTGGCGGAGAGGAATTTACCCCCCCGCCAAGCGCACACACACATTTCTGAGCTTATTTCTGCATCTCTGTCATATCAGTGAAAACACACCCGCACCTTGCAGAAACAGAGCCGGTCTCTGTTGCTGCTTTAGCGTCGCCTCCATAGCTTGAAGTAAAACACAGCAGGAAGGAATGCCTTGTTATGGTGGATCAGCAGAGAAGATAGGCTCACGGGAAAAAGAGAAAGTATTGAAGTAGAAAAAGCTGAAAACAATCAGGCTTTCAATGTAGATAATTCATACAAACCATTGTGACAACTTGTTTTGGACAGATTAGATTCAACATCAAAACATTGTAGAGTGGCTCTTCTGTGAGCCACTCACCTGTCTCTGGGTTATAAATGGACCTTATTAGACATCTGGGCTCCAATCAGTCCGGCTTCCTTACTTACATCCTTTTGCTATTTCTCTTTTCATCTCTCTTTCCTACATTCCTTCATTTGTATAATGACCTCTGACCTTTTCATGTTGGGGAGGAAAAGGAAGAGGTCAACCTCTGGACTGAACCACTGCATGTTTTTTCATTGTCACACAGATTTTCCTACAGTTTAGCCCACAAATGTAGAATTAATTAGTTTTCACTTTGAATTAACTCAACATGAAGCAGGCTGATTTACACATAACAACTGAGTTATTTTGGTTATTTCGAAGCTAATGATAACAAAATATATTTATGATAATTGGATGCGTTAATCGCTTATTGGCTGTAGTTTCAATGCCCTTCCATGTTTTGCATCTTTGTATCTTTTGGCCTGAATTAAAGTGTCCACTGTTAGAAAAAGCTCACATACATTCAGCCATGCTGCTGTTTCAACAGGAACATTGTTTAGGTGTTTTATGTGTTTCCTGTTGTTTTGTTTTCTTGTGTTTATTCAGCAGACAAACAATGCCGTTTTGAACTTGACAAAAAAATTTAACTTGATCTTTTCTGGGAAGAAATTTGTTTTAGTATTGGGAAAAACAAAGAACATGTTTCAAACTAAAATTTGAATGAAATTATTTAAAAATATTTTGAGAGTAATTTGTGATGTATATCCAATAGTTGAACGTACAATCATATAGTCTACTATCTATTGAATTTTTTGTTTTAGAAATATTCAATCCATTCATGTTTTTTTAAATGTCAGATTTTAATTGTATTTTTTGATGCATTTTATTTTTCAGACTAAATGTTTTCACATTTTATTTTTTTAATTCTTTTACAATTTAATTTTCTTTTCAAATTTTTTTTTTTAATTTATTGAGATCTTTTTTTTTTTCACTTTTTTAGATTTTATTTTTGAAAATTCTTTTAAATTTTTTTTTTCCTTTTTAATTTTTCTTTTAGATATGATTTGTTCAAATTCTTTTACAGATTAGTTATATTAATTGTATTTAACAATGGAGATGGAAGACATTTTAAGTATGCAAAATAAATAAACCACAAATAAGTTGAATTACAAAGTGTCTGTGATCAAAATTGTCCTTCAAACAATGACTCAAAGCAACAATATTATCATTTATCACAATAACTTCTGAGATGATTTACAGTCCAGCAAAATTTATCATGACAGGCATTATTGACGGTAGTTTCAAAATTCTATTACAGATTAATCATGTTTAATTGTGATTCATCTAATTTGTGGTTTCAGCTCCAATTTGAACAGTTTTCTTTAAATTACCTGTTTTTTTTCCCCCCCATTGAACTATGTATTGTTAAAGCATTGGTGTTGGATTGCAGTTGGATGTGTAATTGTGTCGTTTCAGACTTTATCCCGTTGTTGAACTGTTTCACGCTGCCATGACCAGGACTTCCTGGAATCTCAAGTTCCTGCTGGATTAAAAGATTTATTGCTATATTATTAGCATAATTCCACCCTGTTAGGTGAATGCTGGTTCGGAGCGGTTTGCTGCAGATAAGTGGCGTCGGCGGTGAATAGCTCAGGGCTTTGCTGCTGCTCTCGGGGTCAGGTGTGCAGATGGTCTGCTGCTCAATCAGTCATTTAATCACAGAGGTTAGAGGCTAATGAGTTATTGTTACTGAACCCTAAATCACAGGAACACATGGCGGCTCACTCATTATGCGTGATGTGTTCAGTACACAATCTAGCAGAAAATACTCCACAGAGCACTGCCGGGCCTTTCTAAGGACTTCCAGCACTTTGGGAGTAGCAGAAGAAGAAGACAGGAGACGGAGGTTAGAAATGAAGCGAGTGTTTTTCCTTCCACTAAACTGGAAATGGTGATACAGGATAGCTAGTTTCGCCTTAAGCTAACCGGGCCAAATAATCCTGAAACAGCACCATCAACTGGTGTGTGTGTGTGTGTGTGTGTGCGTGTGTTACTGTTTGCTTTGTGTGTTGCTGTTGTGTGTATATGTGTGTGTGTGTGATATTTTAGTAAATTACGCCATCAATCAAGCACAACAGAGAAGCAGCAGGAGAGAAATATCCTTGTTGGGGAAACATATGGCATTATTTAACCGCCTCGAAGAATCCTCTTTGTGTGTGTGTGTGTGTGTGTGTGTTTGCACCTTAATATTAGCGTATGTTTTCATTCAGCAAACTGAACCATTTTTCAACCAGATTGAGATTAAATTGAAGCTCTGTTTAGACTTGAATGCCTCTAAAATCTCCTGGGTTGTACACTGACGCACAAAAGTTTTCACATCCCTTGAACTTTCTGATGTTGCGTCACGTTACACAACAAACTTCACTTTATTCACGTGAATTTTAGGTCAGACTGACTCAAAGTAGCTGCGCTACTGTGAAATGTGGGAAAATTATTCATACTAAGTTGTTTACGATTAACACCTGAAATGTGTGGTGTGCTTCAGTCATTTTATACCTACAGGTTTTCTGAAACCTCCAATACAGTCAGGATGCATGGAGAACATCTAAGAACTCCAGTTTTCAAGTCTTGCGTCTGACTTTATGCCACATGTCAAATCAGAATAAATTGTCAGAAAGAGAGTTTTTCAGGTTTGTCTCTTTAGAAGAAATTATAAATCAGTTTTTATTATTTCCAAGCAATAGAAACAACAAGAGATTTAGGTAACTTTTATCGAAATGTATAAACCTACTGGACAGCTGCCATTCCTCACAAGGCAATACAAGAATGCTTTGAGCTGCAACCAACATTTTCTATCGCAAGATCTGGTAATAATGTTGTCCAGATTAAAAATAAAAAGTCTCCATCTGCATGAACCACCTGTGCTAGGAGGAATAAATTTAGATTATATTGAATGCAGTCCAAATATGGCCACCATCTGCCTCCAAGGTGAAACCCAAACAGATAACAAGGCTCCACATAGTGAGCTGATGAAGTGGTGATGAGTGAAAAGCAGAGCAGATCCCACAGCCTGTTGGTGGTAATTAGCTTCATATGAGAGGAATGAGTAATCAGTGAGTTTGCCAGGCAGCCGCACCTACAGGGAAACACCAGAAACTGTCAGGAATGAGCGAAACTGACGGTCATCAGAAATCCACATTTACTTTCCTCTGAAGCTATCATACAAAACAGACTCCTGCCCATTTAGTCAGCGATTAATCAGTTATTCTGAAGAATAATCTACTAATTGGATGGAAAAACGGTGCATACTGCTGATTTTTATTTGGCCACTTTAGATGTTTTAATACATTAGAAACACATTAAAAGAGTACAAGCAAATAATTGAATTCATTTTTAATAAGAAAATAAGTTATTGCCTAAAATGCAATAACAGCATTCCTTTAGTAGATTTGAACTGGGTGAAGCTAAAACTTCCACTTGACGAGTTTCAGATTAAACAAATTTACAGTCAAATGTTTTCATCTTAAATGCAAAATACTTACATATTTTGTACAGTTTTGGCCGAATTATTACTGTTCATTGTTTTTCAGCACATCAATTTCAAAATTAGTTGACTTTATTTTAATAATTGATTCATCACGATTAGTCATCCAATTAATCGTTTTCCTCTGCAGAAATACTCTGTAGATATGATTTCGTCCAACTGTTGTGAATTTTGAGCAAACTTTTAAAATGTTGCAAAAGAAAGAAAATGTGAATTAGGCGCTTCTCCTTTTACTGGTCAACAAGTCTAGCAAAACGTCATCAGATGTTGGCGCCACGAGTTGTTCCGTCCATGCCGGAAGATTTGACTGAAAGTTTCTGTCTTGTGCCTCTGGTAAGGACCAGAACTCTTTTAGATGGGAACATTTGCTATGTCAGAACCCAGTTGATAAATGTGTTTTGAATAACTTCCTCAATTATGCAAAAAAACATTTTTGCATAGCCAAGCAGTTTCTGGCTTTTCTCAAAAAAAACTTAATGTTTTAACATTTCTTTGTCTTAGCAGCCAATAGGACAAAACAATTAAAACATTACATTAGCTACACATTCCTGGAAACTTCTCCGTTTTCATGCGATGTTTTGTTCATGCTAGCTAGCTAGTCTACCTCCTGTTTATTCCAGGATGAACACACTTGGCTTATCTTTGTTGATTCCAACCAAACCAGTGGACGGAAACACAACTAATTTACATTTTACTTTATTTTTGTTTTTCTGAGGTTTAAAATGTTTGCTCATATTTTGCATGACAGTAGGATGGAAACTTGGATGCTGACTGAGTGTTGATGAGGAGTTCAGACATGTGATTTGACCAGAGATCCAGCTAAAAGTTGCAGGATCACATTTATTTTCAGTTTGTTGTTTTTATAATGGTGACGTGATGAAGCAGAAATGAAAGACATTAAAGCTAGAACGTTTTAAAGAGAATAATGAGGGCAAAAAGATTTGGATTGCATTAATTTAATTGTTCATGAAGAGTTCACCAGGAGTTATTCTCCTGTTACAAATAAAATGAAGTATGCATTGGAATGGCATGAGGGACTGATTAAATAGATTAGCTATAAGCTCTTTTAAATTCCCTCCAATACAAATATCAAAGAGCTTTTCATGACTTTCTACCCAGGGAACTCTTTATGTTTCGTTCTTCTGAGTCAGTGTGTGTCCTTAATCACAGTAAGAGCTATAACTCAGCATTGATTCATGGAAAAACGAGTCAGGGTCAAATATTTCTGGGATCACAGATGCTAAATATTTTCATCAAATAAATCTAGAAAATGTTTCCTACATTTCAGAATAGCAATATTGTTCAGATATGATTGAAGTGACTGAGTTATCTAAGTTAGCATATTTTTGTATTTCCATTTGGGTTGCTGACAATAAGTTTATGGTTTTTGGTGTTTGGAAAATTATCTGACATCTCCAGAATGTAACATTTCAAATCAGAAGCCCAGACTGTTACCTAGCAACCATGTTTTAACTTTTTGAGCGGGGGTGCTACTTTATTTTCTGATACTTTACTGCTCTAAAATATGAACATAAACACAGTTAAAGTAATGTACACGATCATGGCTGCTCACATAGAAAGGAATCATCAAAAAATAAGTGATGCATTCAATTATTAACAAGTACACCAGTTATTTGCATAGTATATTTTATTAAGTCAGTATTAAGGCTGGGTCCATACTGGTCCCACTCTACATGCCGGGTCCATACTGGTCCTGGTTCTGCTGGCAGTTGGTCCACTAATGACTTGAATCAAAGGCTTTTCTGACTGCAGTTTGTGGTGATGCTGTCGGTCTTTGTTGCCTTTTCTTTGATGTTTTCTGATGTTGCGGCTCTTCCCTCGGCGCGGCCCGTTAGAAGCCGGGATCTCTGAGATAAAATGCAGTGCATGAAGGAAAGTCTTGGTTTAGTTTCAGATAACTGCTGGTCGACGGTGGAGGAAACCTTAGTGAAGCCCAGGAAACTCCAGGCCATGCAAATCCCCCAGGAAGCTCCTGAAATTAGCTGCTGTTCTGCTCTCGTTCCCCTCTGCTGCCATCAGCCTGCCGCCGGCCGAGCCGCCGCCGGCCGGACTTCATTTAGGAGGTCAGACTTAAATAATTTACTAAGTACTAAACCCAGGTCTTCCCTGCAAGAACACCAAATCCTACCAAGTATTTTCGGTCTACTTTAGTCGATTCGTGATCTATATTATGGAAAATGTCTTGATTTTTGGCTTATAGTAGCAAATGTTGCTGAACGATAAATAATCCCATAAGTTGTTATGATAAACGATAATATTGATGTTTTGAGACCATTTTCTAGGAGTATAGTGGTAATGAAAGAACTCATTCTCAAAGGTCAATAAACTTTAATTTCTAGTGAACATTTAACGCAGGAACAGGAAGACATTTCAAATATCCAAAATAACTCAACAACAAATAAAATTTATTATTTAGTCTCTGTAAACAAAATTATCCTTGAGAAAAAAAACACCAAACTGACGACTTTATCATCCTGTTTTTGTAGAAAGAGAAAAACAATAAATCATGCAGATGGAAAGGATTGAGCTCCCTTTAATGTATTGTGTGATTTATTGCAACAAGCCAAGCTTTTATAAGTGAACAATCTGCACTTCCTCATATTAACTCATTTTTGACTAAAAAAGTTTCTTATAAGTCAGTTTTGTCGTATTTTAAGTCTCACATTTGCAGTAGAACTCGTGCCAAATTAAGATTTTGTGTTTTTACAGTGCTCTTGCTGTGTTGTTTTCTGAACTGACTTGTGATTAATTATTAATGCTTATCTGCCATTTTCAGACTTTCTTCATGTATTTTAACAGCTTCAGACTGAAATCGTTGCTCAGATTATTCCGCCAGAGACAAATCCATTTCTTACAGCATAACACAGAACATGTTGGATCACGAAGTCAAAGCTTTCAGCCTAGGACTGAAAATCTGACCATTAACTGAACAGCATTTAATAAAACAAACGAAATATTCAGATCCTCCAAGAAAAACAGTCTGTTCATTTTAAATCCAAATCATAAAAATGTTCTCACTCTTTTGGATTAAATAAATATTACTAATGACCAATTTAGATGTTCAGTGATCTAAATAAAAGTCGAGTTTATGGTGCCTGATTGCATTAGCTGGCTTTGCTCTGTGGAAAGGTTTTCCATCCAAACCCGATTTATTGGTGAATAAACTCAGCTCAGTGCGAACAGCTTCAATAAGACAATTAGCATTAAATAACAAAAGGTTAAAAATGAGAAAATAATCAGATATTCTCTTTTTCTACAACTTTAAAAAGTGGAGATTTTTTAATATTTAGTTGGTTTTATTTTTTAAATGAACATAGGTTTGGATGGATGAAGCTACTAAAAAATGATCCGGGTTGTTTAGAAATTTGAGTCAATATTTGAGAATAAAAACAAGATTTGATTGCTTTAGTCAGATTTCAGCCAAAAAACGAGTAATCTAAAATTTATTGCCAATTTATCATCTTTTGCACATTTCTATTGCAATACAGGTCTTAACCTTCATCATGGTAGAAATTTAATATGAATTTCTTGCATTTTGAACATTTGTGTGTTGATAGACAAAGGTTTGAGTCCGAGTCGGTGCAGCTGCTGAAACTTGGTGATTCCTGCTGTTATCGTATTGGCATCGATCAATTATCGAGCTGCAATATCGATATCTTATTGTGTTGGGACAACTCTAATTGTTAAATCATTAGTTGTTCTGAGATGTTGACGGGTTTCCCAGCAGTCCCTGAACGCCTCGCTGCAGCAGTTAGGCTGGATCGGTTCTGGACTTCAGAACCAGATGTTGAAGTTTCTGCTGGACGTTTCAGGTTTTTACTGCAGAGCAGAAGCTGCACCGCATCAGAAATATTCATTTTGTATCCAGATAGTTGTTGATTTTTCCGTCTCGTCATCAGAGGAAACACCTGAAACTAAAGATAAACAGACTTTTCAGTCTGAAGTGAGTTTTCTCCAGTCTTCCTCCACCAACAGAGGGCAGCAGCGCGTCTGCGGCTTGTTCCGCCAGGCTGCTGCAGATGTGACAAAGTTAGAAAGTTGGTCCACTGTGGTGGTCCTGGTGTTCCCCCAGAAACATGAGTCTGAAACATTTCTGTCTGGGTGAGCGGCTCTGCCGCGCTCAGAATGGGATATTAAAACCATAAACGGCTCCTTTTAAGGTTTGAGACATAATACATCTTTAGTTTGAACTGAAACTATAAAAACTGCTGCATTCGTTCAGTTTGTGGAGGTTTATCTGCTGGTTGGTTCGGACTGTTTGGATCCAGTCCGGGCTGCTGGAGAGGAACCAGAGCTCGGTCCGGTTCCTGCTGCAGATCAGCTGCAGCGAGTGAAAGTTTGGGGAAGTCTCCCGCTCGGTTTGCGGTGACATCAGGAGAGAGAGAGAGGCGGGGGGAGGCGCTCTGCTGCGGGGGACCCGCATGCTCCGCGCAGGTCGCTCCAGTCTGCCGCGCCGCTTCGCTCCGGAACTTTTCCTGCAGCAGCGGAGGATGTTCAGTTCGGAGGTCCCAGCCCAGCAGAACGCTTTCACCGGGTCGGCTCGGGTCCAGACCGGGTTCTGACCGCCCTGTGAGTGGATCCGTGGCTCCGCGGCGCTTTGGGGAGATTTTACGCGCAGCTTTCTGCTTCAAAGCGGAGAAACTTCCGAACCCACAGGAGAAAGTTTTCACTTGGAGGAAACCGAACCGATCCTCCTTCCTCGGAGTCGCTGCTGTGAACCCAGCCTGTCGGAACCGGGATATGAGTGTGAGCGGGTCGGAGAGGCGCGCCGGACTCCGGCTCTGGGCTCCGCTGCTCGCCGCGCTGCTGTGGGCCGCCGCGGCGCATGGATGCCCGCACAAGTGCAGCTGCTCCGGGTCGCATGTGGACTGCCAGGGTCTGGGTCTGAAGACGGTACCCAAAGGAGTCCCGCGGAGCGCAGAGCGCCTGTAAGTAGAGCCCAGCCTGACCCGGGACGGTTCCGGTGGACCAGAACCATGACTCCATAGAGTCAGTTCATTAGATTGAACTAAAGATGCATCGATGATGAAACATTTTCCCATTTATTCATTAGAACTGAGATGGGAACTTTGATTCACTAATTAACTGAATAAAATGAAGAATGTTTGATTTGATGCAGAAATTTGATCAAACTTAACATTTTTCTCTTTGATGCATCTTCAAATAATTAAAAGTCATCAAAGGTGGCTGGATATCGGTACCGGCTCGGTTCTGATCAGCGGATGGAATGATCAGTCAAATCTGATTTCATTCAGATTAATGCTGACTCAAAACATTCAACAGAACCTCCAGTAACTGAGTTTCTGAACCAGAACCAGAACCAATGAAGTTATGGACCCAAAAGTTTCTGATCCAGTTTCTTGTTTTAACTAAAACCCAGAGAGCAGAGAGACTTTATCCAACCTGTTGACCCTTCAGAGGGATTTCATTCCTCAGAGAGACGTGTGTACATGTTCCTAGCACACACACACACACACACACACACACACACACACACACACACACACACACCACACACTTACACACACACACACACACACGCACACACACCACACACTCCACACACACACACACACACACACTCACACACACACACACACACACACATGCACACACACAGCGCACCTACTGTGCCTACACACACACACACACACTGGAGGAAATGATCATGGAAGTGATTATTGAGTGATAACAAGCAGTTGAAGCCTGCAGGGTCAACCCAACAGATCTTA
>CAKLNU010000850.1:0-185126 GCA_922788865.1 Poeciliopsis turneri
TTTTTACAAAGCTGCAGATATAAAACACAAACATTCCTCTAAACCAGAGTAAACTTCTTCAGTTTTAACCCTAAATGTGTTTTATTTTGTTAAATAGGGTTTCTATGGTAACCAACAGCATGACTTCAACTCCCCAAACAAACAGCAAATATACAATCATTCATAAAAAAGAAATCTGACAATCAGAACATGGAGTTCAGATACTTCCATCTTCAACAAAAACATGTTTGACCTTTAAACTTTAAATACCTTTAAATACTTCACTAAAACACACAATAAAGCTACAATTTAAGGAACTTTTTCAAATATTCATTCCTGCTAGAAACTATTAACCAGCTGTGTTTAAACCTTTTAGTGTTTTACAAATAAAACATGCAAAATGTTAATAAAAATCCAGAAAAGTTGTTTAATTTGTGTAGAGAAAGAATCTGTAAATCACTTTTTCTATTCGGTAAAAAGGGCAGGACCTGAGTCGGGGCTTTTAAATTTCATTTAATCTAGAAAAGCAGAAATACTTATCAGGTCAAACCACATAGTGCAATACCATATCACTGGTCAATCTATCTGCCAAATTCTTATATTTTCTTTTGTGTTGTATTTATATTCTTATATTCTATATTCTTATTCCTTGTTTCTTGCATAATTGAAGGTTTTTCTTGCATAATTTAAGGTTTTGGTTACTCACATTTAGTGTGTACCTTAGTATTTAATTTGTATTTTTGTATTCTTTTGCACTTTGCTCACTGTGTGCTATCTTTGGGGGTTTTTTTGCCTGTAAGCTGCTGGTAACTTCAATTTTCTGAGGGAGTCTTCCCAAGGGATCAATAAAGTACAAGTCTAAGTCTAAACTGAGTCAACAAAAGAGAAACATTTTTGTGTTTAACCTCATTTAAAAAATGATCCTTTGGTTAAAAATCCTCCTAATGTGTCAGGTTTCTGTTGCCAGTTGACTCCAGTATGTAGTTTCAAACTAAGGTCCATTTATGTGACAGCAAACTCAGGCCGTCGTAGATAGAAAGACAAAAAAATAAATACATTTATACCAAAACAATCCAAAGCTGTAAAAAAAATGTGGAAATTTTGCCATCAAAATTTGAAATATTTTACTTTTCAAGTTGTTTTCTAGAAAATTTCTGATCAATTTCAGTTTTTCCTTTTCAAATTTCTTCAACTCACAAATTGTTTTTTATTTTGTAGAAAATTTTCAAGTTTTTGGCAGAAATTTATTTTTCTTTTTTTTTTTAAATCACTGGCCAAAATACAATGTCAAACATTCACACCAGTCCTGTTTGGTCCGCTTTAATTTACCCCAATTTGTTTGCCTACTGAGTGGACAACAGCGCAGGGCATTCTGGGTAAATACAGCCAAAACAAACATGCTAGCCTAGCGCTGGCAGGAGAAACGGCTCCAGGTCTTTAGCCGAAAACAAGAGAAATCCTCCAACCTCTAAATCTGACGCTAATCCATCTGTTTACGTTTCCTGAAGAAGGAAGTTGTGCTCAGTGTCTTCTGCAGAGGTTTTTATGTTGTTTCCTTCAGTGGTTGTTGGAGCAGCGCCCCCACAGGCCAGGAGGGGAACAGGTTTTTCAAAGGGTTTGATTCAGTGCAGATTGAAAAAGAAAACCACCAGCTGGAAATGGAACAAATGTTGCAATTTTGGTCCCAAATCGAAGATGAAAAATAACTTAATAATTCTTAGATATGTCAAAGTTAATAAAAACCTACTTTATAGACATCGAATTTTTACATTTTTTTTCTTTTTGTTGGATGTTTCTAATGAAACTTTTTGAGATTTCTTGATTGTTCCTTATTCATAAAAATAATAAATAGATTATTTTGTTTTAAAGATTTAGCATGTTAAACTTGATTCTGACAATTCAGAAAACAGGAGCAAGAAAAGGAAATGTTGCAGACAGACTTAAACCTTGTTGCTGGTCATGATAACTTGAACTTTGACCCCCACTTTGCAGCGACCATCGTTTGGAGACTCATGGCGGGGAATCCTCTTGATGCTGATTCACAGCAGCATTTTGGAGTCCAGTTTTTAAACAATCCATCAGTTTCTCTTGTATTTAAATGGTTTGTGTTATTTTGTGTTAGCTGGTCCCACCGAGCGATCCCCGTCTGTTCAGGCTCTGCGTGCTGCAGCTCAGGCCTCGACTGTCCATCAGGTGGCCGGACTGAGGAGCAGAAAACACAGAATAATCATCACAACATTCAGAACAATGCAAACACACTGCTGAGTTTATGTTAAGTACCAATGAGTAGTCAGTATCTTACTTGTAGAGGACAGCGGCCATATTGATCTCAGTTTGGATGATCAGGGAGAAATGCTCACATAAGAGTCTAAGTGTGTATAGTCGGTGATGGCCGATCAGCAAAACTGACCACATTTATCTCACTTTGCAGCCTGCGTGTTCAGCTTATCTCCTCTTTCCTTCACACAGCTGAAGCGCAGCAGCAGCAAGTCCTAAACGATGCCTTGTGAAACTTTAACGCTCTGAGTAAATGGGGAAAATTATCTCTGGGGTGAAGCAGGTCAAAATGCATCAACACAACGAATCTAATGTAGCATTTAAAAAACAAACACGTGACAGAGTTTTGCAACATCGAGGCTCAATGCAGGAAAAAAAGACATCCGGAGGTTGTTTTTTTTTTCAAACACTCAACAGGAAGACGGTCAGAAAGCGAAGCAAATAATCTGAAAAATAATCTCAGTGTTTGAGCCGGCAGTGTAAGACGCTGGGATCGGCTCTCGCTATTGGACCGCCGCTCAACCTCCACCTGGCAGAGAATCTCACACCGAACGTTTGCTTAAAGTGCTACATGCAACTAAAACAAAAATATTTTGCATATGCATTAAAACTGTCGCTATGCCCTAAAATAAGACAGATAATTTCTGAAAATAATCAATCTCTTCTGCCTCCTCCCTGCAGAATTACTGCAGTTGGTCAGAAGCAGCCAATCAGAACCAGCATTAATCAGCTGGTCAAGCAATCAGGAAGTTATGATTTAGTAACTCAGGATTGTTTATGTTGATGCAACCTGCATTTGACTTTGAATGAATGTTTCCTTATTTCTTGACATTATTCTATACAGGCAGTGTTGTGAGATTTATTTCACTCATGTATAATTTATGATAGTCTTACTGTTAAATATTATGTTACTGATTGCAGGGTTTTCAGTCGTCCTTTTGACTAAATAGCTGGTTTATTGTGCCTGCAAGTATTTAGCATTTTAGGTGAATTTATTGCCAGATCATTTTTCCATATCAGCGTTTATACCCAACAAATGAACAGCCATTCCATGTGATCTGCACTGATCGGCCTTCATGGATGATTGGTATTGAAACCTGATCAGAGGAACCCTGATCAGGTCTAAGGAAGAACCAAACAGCCAGAGTTTGGAAATGGCTTCAGGATCTCATTGCAACAATATGGAAAACAAGAAAAGATCAAAAAGTCGCCAAGAGAAAAATGTCACAATACAGAGAAGAAAGTCATTAAAATGGAAAAAACATAAAAAACTTGTTCAAATGAGAAAACTTCCATAATGAGATGCAAAATTAGAGCGTTAGCATTAGCTTCCACTAAATACCATGTCAGTGTAGCGTTAGCATGTCAGGGTTAGCATCCCTAACATTCTCGTTAGCGCAGCTTAAAAAGGCCCTGAATGTTTTGTCTTTTGAACTCACCTGGTTGCCATCGAGATTTTCTCTGGTTCCAACGTTCAACACGTTGAGAGAGTTCGCCCTCTTCATCCTGCAAAGGAAACATAAGCAAAACAGTAGACGCCATCTTGGTTTCTTTTTCCCACTCATTGTGGTTTGAGATCAAGTTAAAGTGGGATTTCTGCTGCCATGTGCTGGAAAATTACCCAGCATTCCTCGGGGTCATCTCCTCCATCCCGACTCCCTTTAGCTTGCGGACCAGCTTCTCGCTGCTCCGGCGTATCGACTCCCGTAGTTTGGTGAAGGAGCTGCTGCGCTTCAGTCCGTCCTGCGCGGCGCCGCCGTCCTCCATGTTGGACCAGCGGGGACGGCCGTCTCCTAGGCGACAGACACGGCAAAAACCACAGAAAAGAGTTAAAGATTCACTTTACAGATGTTCGGCTGACATATCCGGCGTTTTGATCTTTGGGACAAAAATCGCAGAGTCAAAAATAATTTCTTGATCGAATTAATATCTTTTTAACTGCATAGTAATAAATTAAACATGCACAATTTTATTAAAACCAAGTAAGAAATAATAAATTATTGTAGGAGAGCAGGTGTTTAGTTTCCAAAGTGTCTTTTCTGTTGGCCTAGAAAATACTTTAATTCCAGCAGCAACAATAATAACTTTCTACTAGAAGCTTCAGTTTTAAGTTGATAAATGAGATTGTTGAGGCACATTTAATGAAAGAAACAAGGAAAGAAAAAAATAAGCCAAGAAATAAAAAAAAAATTAAAAAAAAAGAGAAAGAAAGGAGAAAAAATAAAATTTTTAAAGATTAATTTACCTTCCACAGATCCAAATTCTTTTTCATGAGCTCTGGTCAGAATCTCTTTGTAAAGCGCTTCCGCTTGTCTGTATTTTCCCTGTTTCAGATAACATGACGCCTGACAAGAAAACACACAAACAGCAACGCAACTTAAAAAGAAAAAAACCCCAAACATGTCTACTTTTCACCAGATTAGCAGGGATTAGAAACGGGTTTCAGTCTCGTCTCACCAGGTTGTTCTTGGTTTTCGCCACGTTGGCGTCGTCCGGTCCCAGTTTGCTCTGGTAGATGTGCAGAGCACGTTCGTAGTACTGCTCCACTTCCTGGTACTTCCCCTGGTTCTGGCACAGCAGCGCCAGGTTGTTGAGCTGCTTGGCCACGTCGGGATGGTCCGTACCCAGAACCTGCGAGAAGAAACTGTGGCTTTAATCTGAACTCAAAGGTCAGGACCAGCTTTACTTTATTCCACTGAATTATTCAAGCAGCAGCATTATGAATTTTCCAGTGTCATTTTGTAGCATAATCAAGCATCTACGTTACCATCAGTTGTTCTAAAAATGCTATAAATGTTAAATATGAGTCTGTCTCTTTAAAACTCCTGCTCTGTTAAACTTTTCCTTCAGTTAGTCATCCCAACATGGCTCCTCTATGAACTCTTTAACATTTTTACCAGCGTTGAACTGAGCAGTAGCTCATATAACAAACTCTGCAGCCCACCAGCTGTTTGCTAATTGCTGCTGGCTAGTCTGAAGGATCTGAGTGGGGGAGGAGCTGCGTCTGTAAGGCGGAGCTAGGTCCACCTAAGCATTTTATGACTGAATGGTTGCCATGGAGATTCAAGGATTTCTTACACGAGCATGAAAGAATCAAATCAACACTCCAGGTATGTTTCTAAGGAGGGAAAAACATTATGATATAAAACTAAAACAAGTTGATTTTATGTGACACTGGCCCTTTAATAAGCGGAGCTGAAAATGCCAAGCTGATGAAAATGTTAACATTTTGGCTCGACGCAAGTTTGGAAAGCAATCTGGAGCCATTTGTAAACAACTGCAGATGTTTAGAAATGACGGACCGGCACGGTGGTGGCGTCATCATGACGAGGGATTGTTTCAGTAACAGCAGGACGGCTGTTTTACATAAAGTGGATGAAATAATGCAGATATTTAACTTAATAAGACTGATTTATAAAAACCTATTTTATTTGGCAGCTGTTTATTATACTGGATATTTTTCAGTGTTTATTATGTCTTAAGTCCCAAGAAAAAATGAATTTGGTAAAAGTGTGGGCAAGCAGTTTTATTGGTAATAAATAGTGATAATTAGGAAGTCTCCTCGTCTTACTTTCTCTCGGATCTCCAGAGCTCGTTTACAAAGCGGCTCCGCTTCTTTGTATTTTCCTCTTTTACCATAAAGCACAGCCAGGTTGTTCAGTGTAGCTGCCACCTGCAAAAACACAAAATAATTACTGCGTCTGAGGCAAAAACAGAAAAAAAAATGAAGATCAGGAGAGTTAAATCTGTTTTACTGATTTATTTAAAACAGAAAAACATTGTTATATAAGAACATATTTGTAATAAAATGAGAATAAAGTCAGAATAATAGGGGCATAGTTATAATAGCATGTGTATAACCATAGGAATAAAGTTGTAATGCTAATGTTGCTGATTAATTAAAGATAATTTCTCACAGCTGGATGATCCATGCCAAGAGTTTTCTCTCTGATCGCCAACGCATCGTTCAGCAGGTTCGCTGCCTCTTTGTACTTGTTCTGATCTCTGCAATTAAAACAAAAATCCGACAACAAAACTGTGAACTTCTATTATTATATAAACAAATCACCAAAATGTATTTTTCTTTGCCTCATTTAATAAAAACAGAACCATAATGGCTTTACTTTTTGTTGTTTTAATTGGATTTGGTGACATTTCTAATTAGCTAAATATCTCTTATTTTTTTAAAGAAATGTTGACAAGAGGTGGTGCAGAAAATGTACTCAAATGAGAACAGCAGGACTTCAACATGTTTTCACTCAAGTAAAAGTAAAAATTAGCCGTTCGAGAAATCACTCAAGAGTAAAAATGTCTTTGGTATCAATCATATAATATTTAAAAATGACATCGTTAAACTGACTAAAATATAAAGTTAACAAAAATGATTTGTATAAATAATAACAAAATCAAAGAAAATGTTTCCTAATCAGTTTCTGTCATAAAAAAAACTGATGAAACTTTGACAGAAATTGCGATTTCTAGTTAAAACTTGTTTGTTTTTCATGCAGTGGATAGAAAAAGAATCCAGAAATTTTACTGAAGTAAAAATACAAATACTTCATAATAAAATTACCGAAAGTACGGTGCAGTAAAAATAGACCTAAAACAAGTTTCTGAAGGAAATGTAAGGAGTTGCTCCCCAGCTGTGAGGCTGATCCTGGTCTGTGCCGCCTCACCTGTACACCAGAGCCAGGATGTTGAGCATGGTTGCTACGTCAGGGTGTGAGTGGCCGGAGGATTTCTCCAGGTCTTCCAGAGCCTGTTGGGGCGACACCATCAGCTCTGCAGGCGCTTTCTGACCAAAGCGCCTGCTTTCACCTGCTTTCACCTGTTTGCAGAGCGGCACGGCGACCTCGTAGCGACCCTGAGACGCGTACTGGATGACCAGGTTGTGGAGCGTTCGGAGGCGGGCAGGGATCTCGTAGCCGCCCTGCTGGGCCGCCGCCGCTGCGCTGCTGTGATGAGGCTGGGAAACTGGGCAAAAAAAAAAAAAACACAAAACATTTATATAATTAAAGTAAAATTTATTTCTTGAACAGTTTAGGATAAATCCATCATTTATACAAAACATCCTCACTAAATGTTTTGCATAAAATCATTCTTGGATGATAAGAGTTTAGTCTGATCAATTCAGAATGATCTATTTTAGGGTCTCTGTCTCTTTAAATCCAAATAAGCTGCTGCCTGTCACGCCCACCATATCAACATTTACATGTGAAAATGTCTGCAAACAGATGCTCAATTATACAACTGTACGTCTTTGAAAAGCAGAAGTGGAGCCTCCTGCAAAACCAAGAAGAACGCAGCAAGCAAGTCAACAACAAAACTCGTGTCTTTTCCAGCAGCCATTGTACAGCGCATACACTGCAAAAACAAAATCTTATCAAGTATTTTTGTATAGTTTCTAGTCCAAATGTCTTAATAAAGTTGAAATAATACAGATTTAACTTACAAATAAGTTTCCAGCAAGATATATCAGCTTGTATTCAGTTAATAATTTCTTATTATTGATGAAAAAGTTCGAGTTCCACTGCCAAATTATTTTACTTACAACGTAGAAAAAATGTCGTCATTAGTGAAATTATTAAGAAATCAGCTTCAAATCTACAACTTAGAAACAAATCTGATATTTACTGATAAATCTGATGCATCAATAATGTGACTCACCAACTTCATACTGTTTTCTTTCAAACAATATTCTCCTGTTGAGCTGTTTTTCTTTAGGTTTTTAACATTTTACCGCACCAAGACGAAAATAAGAGATTTGCTTCTTTACTGATCGACACAAATCTACTTTAGTTGCCTTCTACATTTTGGAAAACAGGCTTTCTGCAGTCCAACCATTTCTGTAGCATGAGAACGTGACAGTAAGCGTAATCTGAAATCGTAACGCCTTACTCTGGGACGGCTCCTCATCTTCAGCAGGAAACAAATCATCCAGGGACTCCTTGTTGGAGGAAATTTCTTTCTCATCCTGAAAGAAAAAGCAGCACAAACTTTTAAAAGCTCCAACAGACACTGAAAAAACAAAGTACACCCTCTTTCTTTGCTTCTCTTGTTTCAGTGGCTTAAATGTAAATGTTTCGTTCCCTGAACAGTCGGATCCGTGAGGAGTCTGCAGGTTCTCACCACTGGCGGCTCGTCCTGGTCGTATTTGCGTATGGAGGACATAAACAGCAGGTGTTTGTTCTGCTCCTCCAGGGTCACGACCTCCTGCTCCCTGTCCTGCAGCCGCTGCTGAGCGCCGGCCAGTTCGTCCCTCAGCCACTGGTTCTCCTGAACGAGTCGGCGCACCTGAGGTAAAGTACACAAACATTTTACTCAACTTCAACATATTTCTACTCAAGTAAAAGTAAAAAAGTATTTGGTAAAATGTTTACTCAAGTATTGTGTAACTAATCAAATGATCAATCACTTAGTATTTAAAAATTACATCCTCAGAAGGACCAAAATATAAAGTTAAGTGAAAATTTTTTATTTTAACTACAAAAATTACAATCATTCATAGAAGATACAAAAAATAACTCAGACAAAAGAAAAGTTGACTTCTGTAGAGAAAACTGGATGTGGAGTCAGAGATAAGAGTGGTCGGATTGTGATGCGTTCACTGACTCAGACTAATTATACATTTCTTCCGTTCTTGACGTCCAGATTTACCGAACGCGTCGTCTTCTGGTGCAGAATTATGAGTCATGTGTCGTCGATGACGTAAACGTTGGACAAAATGTGACATGAGCATTCTGGCTGAAGAGGAGAGGTGCAGAAAAATTTTTTGATTTTGCAAAGAATCGCAATTCCCAATCCAGGGAATTCCGAATTGGTTCAAAATTGATTTTAAAATGTGCTTCAGTCGTACGTCGATGCTGTTAATATTTGCATGTCGCATCAGGCATTCACTCGGCCGCTGGATGTGTTGTGATTAATTGAAATATTTTTATTTATGAAAGATAGGCAGCTAAGCTAACTGGTAGTTTAAATATTTTTGTTTAGACATCAACTGATGTAAATTGATAAACTATGGAATCTTATAGAATTCTTTTAATTAAATGTTTTATTTGTTTACACTGTCTTTTGCCCTTGTCAGTCACATGATTTAAGCAAAATTTCCAGACCATTTGGATAGAAAAATTGGTCTTTAAATTAAAAATAATAAGTCAAATTGAACCCTAAAAGTTGGAACTGAATCGCTACACTTTGAAAAATTTGCTTCTGTACTGCAAAGGCTTTGACAATTATCACATACGTTAATTTATTTCCTTACAGAAGTGGAACAAATCTCTTTTTTTTCTGGGTGAAAAGTTTGGAACCAGGCCGTTCAGACTGCTGTGAAAAATTCATGCATGGATTGCATTCGCCAGCTGTGTGATCACAGCCTAAGATCTGATTTTAGTGAAACTCCAAGCAAAAGATTTGGAAACTTAAGTTACAAAAACTGTATTATTTCACTCACAGACAGCTACATGTCTTACCTGAGCTCGTAACTTTTGCTTCTCTGCCTCCAGGGAGCCGAGATGAGACGACAGAGCCATCATCACCTGCACAGAGTATTAAAAAAGACTATTTATTAATGAGGAACTAAAGATGATTTATGATCTTAATCTGGAAAATCTAATGAATAAGTAAGTGTTATTTTTATAGCACATTTCACAGATATGGAACCAAGAAAGGACTTCACATGGTTCATCAGAACCAATTTGAAACAGATTCAACAAAAACAGCAAACAAATAGAAAAACGTTGCAAAAGTTTTTCACTAGTCACATTTTGGAAAAAAAAAGTCGTAGAGGAGTCTAATAGTCGCTACATAAAACGGCAAATTTGTTAACCTGCCAACAGTGATTTCCTCCCACTTAACCCACTTGGCCACGCCCCTCAATGCATCGTGGCCCCGCCCACTTTAGGGGAATTTTTACAAATTTGGGGGCGGAGCTATTCAATTTACAGTTTAAAATAACTTCTAGAGCAGCAGCGTGCAGTCTCTAGATGGAAGGCCTAAAAAGTCATTATATGTAGCAACAAAGTTGCCAAAATATTTATATTGAATATCAAAAGACTAAATGAAAGCTTCTGAACTTTTAGAAATATTAGTTTCTTTTGCACTTTCAAGTCTTTTTAATAGATAACTAAGGCCAAATAAAAGTTTTGCTAATAAACTAAATGGATGCTTAAGGGCCTATGTTTTATGTTTCTGTGAAAATGTTACAATTTCTGTGTACTTTTGTTTAATTCTGCAACATTTTGCTGAAAAAACAGTCTCAGTGCTGCCCTCTTTGGGTTGGACAGCAGCTACTGCAGTTGAATATTCCCAGTGGTTACACCAGTACTTCGCATTACACACTATGGTGGGTATCAAGGCACTGGCTGCTCTCTCTGGACATAGTGGAGCTGCACAGTGATGGGTAACTTTCACATGTTGCCATAAAAGTCTTTGATATCTCAGAAAAAACTCTGGATCTTTTCCTAAATAGTCATATTTTGGTTAAAAAAAAACCCCAAAAAGGTTACTAAAAAGAGCAACAAATTCGTTAAACTGCCAGCAGTCCCTCCCCCCACTGAATCCACTTGAGGCTCCGCCCACTTTAGAGGAAATGTTTCTAACTCTGGGGGCGGGGTTTTCCTAGTTACTGTTTAAAACAACTTCTAAAGTCGCAGGCTTGACGTACTTGTGCCTCGCTCAGCCCCAGCTCGATCCTCTCCAGCGACTGTCGGATGATGCTGCTCTTCTCCTGCTCCACGCCACCGTGAGAAGCCGGGTGGCTCTCCATCGCCTCCTGCAGGTCGTCCAGCAAACTGCGGTTCTCCCCTTTCAGAGCTTCCAGCCCTGCGATCACCTGCTGCGTGCTGCACAGGATCTCCTCCCCCGACAACATGCTTCCTGCTTCGATGATGCTGCTCAACCTGCGACTGACGTGAGGCCAGCAGAACGAGGGTTAAAACAGCGAAAAGAGGAACAAAGTGGAAATGTTGCTATCAAAAAACAGGAAGAAATATTGAATTACATTGAGCTGCTGACAATAACAACAATAACATGGTTCACAGTTGACAGAAACTAAACAACTTCTGCTTTATGATGCACAAAAATAACACAAACAGCTTCCTCTTCTACCTTAATACAAAATATGAATGTTTCTGTGAATAAGTTTGGACAAATTCTTTTAAAAGCTTTTAGTGAAGAGAAAAAAAAGTATCATTCTAAAAATTAAGATTTGTTTTAAATACAAAATAAAAGCCTTAAATCTCAATGAATTTCCATTACATTCTTATAAAAACAGACCTGAATAAAAGCATAGTTTAAGCTATAGGATGTGTCATTAATCATCTATTATTAACAATTTGTTAATTTCTCTATGAGGTCTATTTACCTGACAAGCCTCAGAAAAACTATGACTCAGACTAAAAATCAACAAATTGCAGGTGGATATGTCACCATTTTGGACACAGAAATCTGAAAAATTAGATATAATTACAAATAAAAAAATTATTTAAAAAGAAGCAGAAAAAAATAAAAACACTCGATATAAAAGGCAAGTAATGCAAATTCTCAGAAAAAGCGTAATAGTGAAAACTGACTTAAAATGACCACAAAAAAAAACATAACCCAGTTTTAATTGTATTCTGATTAGCGTTGGGACTTTAATTAGTTATTTTTGATTATTTAATTACATGAATTTTAAATCAAATAATCACATTTTCCTCTTTTACATGCAAAAGTCCAGAGACAGAACCTTTATATTTGCATGTTTCTGGTACAGCAGTAAATCTGACGCACAAACATCAACAAACAGCAGCAACAGATGACAAATGTGCTTCTCTTGGACACTAAAGCTTGTTATTCCCTTATTGGATAAAAATATATCAATAATAATACCATTTATTCTCAGCCACAAAAGGATCCTTGTTTCAGTTAGCAATAAAAATATCATTAAAAGCAGATTTGGTGCTTCTGAGTAAAAGTTTCAAGAAATATGAGTTCCTGTTTATTGTTAAAGTAAAACAAACACAGAAGACAAATACTTTATCTTCCCATTGTTAAAAGATTTTAATTTCCCAGTAACATTGGACTCTATTTAATAGTATATCCATCATCACCTTTCCTCTTGGATTGAATTTGTATCATTCTTAAACTGCTAACTGGAGCAAAAACATGGGAATCGTTAATAGATTACTAGATCATTTGAGGTTTTACGGCAGCAGACTTTGACTCACTCACAGGTGGAGGATTAAGAAAATTGTAGGTTGGATGGAAACAAACTGGAGGGAAGAAAGAGGGAACGACTCAACAACAGTCGAATGAAAACATTAAAAAGCAACGACTGGTGAAAACAAGAAGAACTTAAATCTTCATTTGACTTTTACTGGTTGGTTGACATAACTCAGCACTGGACTTCCATCAGAGCTCTAACTAACTTTAACTAGAAAGTAAAGGGAACCAGTTAGTGTATTTAAATACACTTTTAAGAGAAAATGCATTTTTTAAGGACAATTTTCAATCTTTGTGCTGCAACATTTGCACTGAATTTCCACAAAAATGAAACTAAAAATGAAATCTTTTCCCCTTGTCTTGAGTTGAAATCAGTTTTTTTCTTTTGTTTTTCACTGATTGTGTTTCTGCTGTCCAGAACTGGAGAATGTTTTGTCTCATTAACCCGGTTCGTCCTGTTTCCACTCCCCAGCCAAACGTACCGCTGCAGACGTTCATTGTGGTTTATGTTATATTTTCTCTTGAAGAACAAATGTGTAAACATGACTTTTATAGTAAAGGTCATTAGCTATTATGAAAGTATTCAAGTGGAGCCAAACCACAGAAAACCATATTACTGCAAACATGGGCGAGAACATTCTGCCACAAAGGTAATCAAGAATCTTTGGAAGATGATTTAATTTTCAGGTACCATTCAGAATTCTGGATTAAAATCTTAATTCTTGCAGAACAAAGTCAGAATTCTTAGATTAGTCAAGTGAGTTTTCTTTGCAGAAAATTTTTATATTCAAGTGTCCACATAAAGTCTCACTTTTCCAATTTTAAAAAAGATTCAAGTCATAATTCTGTCTTTTTAGTACATAATTCTCAGATTAAAAGCAGAATTTTCAGATTAAAGTCAGAATTATCTTTTCCAAAACTCTGATTCAAGCTTTCTAGCCAGAATTATTTTTCTAAATTTAATTTACAGATTATAGTCACAATTCTCCATAACTCTTAGATTAAAATTTGAATTCTTAGATTAGTCTGATGAGTCCTCTTTCGCAGATTATCCGATTAAAACCATTGTTCTCAGATTAAAGTCATGAGGGGCCCCAATTCTCTTCCATAGCAGTCACTAGTATCCTGCTTGTTTCAGATGTTTTCCTATTTCTGAATCAACAATAATGTGTAGAAACAATTTAAGTATTTTAATCGTCTGTGGTGAAACATTTAAACATGCAGGACTATTAATCTGTAGTGCTGGAGCCCCACACCTACAGATAAAGATAAAGATAGAGGATATAAATATGTCCTTATTATCCCTGAACCAATCGTCTAGACGGGATGACTGCAGACTACTCATAGTAAGCATAAATGGTGGTTGCTAAACAGTGAAACCTGGGAGGATCCAGAGTCTGTTTGTTTACAGTGGGCGGCAACAGGCCTCAGCTCACATACATCTGGAAAAAGGTGAATTTATGAGCATTTATGCTAAACAGCCAACATAATTAAAGCTGCGTCACGCCATCAGACGTGTTTGCTGTTTTATTAATTAAATGTGTCGGATTTCAGCGAAAACAGAGCCTCTGTTTGACGCTACAAAGCGGCTGCTGCCAGATAAAACTGCTCCATAATGAACACAAACATAAAAATAAGCACATTTATACCTACAAACAAATGCTCGGCGATGACAGTTATTTATAGCATACCTGCTAATCAAGGCTCCTCCGCAGCGGGTTGCTCCTTTTGGCAGCTCTTTAGGTGACAAAATGTTAATTTTAGTTGGAGGCCCAAAGCCGCAAACAGGCGAACAGGATCGGTTTTGGTTTCATGAATATAATGACGTGCTGGACAGGTGAAATTTGGATGTTGTAAATCATTCACCTGTCGCTTCTTCGGCTGTCAGCGCCTCCTGTTGTCACACAGCATCAAGCTGGAGCTGGACGCAACGACACTTCCGCTTCGGAACTTCAGAATAAAAGTCCAAGGAGCGCAGAAGGCTCAAGGGAATTGATTTACACAAGCCTCGAAAGAAATCTGAGCTACACTGCCTGGCCAAAATAAAAGTCGCCACCTGGATTTAACTAAGCAAATAGATACCAGCCTCCTATTGGATAATTACTGCATAGGCGATTATCTTTCAGCTGGCAACAAGTTATTTAACCCCAGCTGATGCAATGAGTAACTCCTCATTTCTCAAACAACCATGGCAAAAGACACATCCTGTGGTCGTGGAAAAGATGTTAGTCTGTTCAAGAAGGGTCAAATCATTGGCATGCATGAAGCAGAGAAAACATCGAAGGAAATTGCAGAAACTATTGGAATTGGGTTAAGAACTGTCCAACGCATCATAAAAAACTGGAAGGATGGTGGGGAACCATCGTCTTCCAGGAAGAAATGTGGTCGGAAAAAAATCCTGAATGATCGTGATCGGCGATTACTTAAACGTTTGGTCAAATCAAATCGAAGAAAAACAACAGCAGAACTCAGGAGTATGTTAAATTCTGAACCCAAAAGCATTTCCACACGCACAATGCGAAAGGATCTCAAGGGCTTGGGATTGAACAGCTGTGTAGCCGTAAGAAAACCTCTAATCAGTAAGGCTAACCAGAAAAAAAGGCTTCAGTTTGCAAGGGAGCATAAAGATTGGACTCTGGAGGAATGGAAGAGGGTCATGTGGTCTGATGAGTCCAGATTTACCCTGTTCCAGAGTGATGGGCGCATCAGGGTAAGAAGAGAGGCAGGTGAGGTGATGCACCCATCATGCCTAGTGCCTACTGTACAAGCCTGTGGCGGCAGTATTATGATCTGGGGTTGCTGCAGTTGGTCAGGTCTAGGTTCAGCAACATTGTGTGCCCAAAGAATGAGGTCAGCTGACTACCTGAATATACTGAATGACCAGGTTATTCCATCAATGGATTTTTTCTTCCCAAATGGATCGGGCATATTCCAAGATGGCAATGCCAGGATTCATCAGGCTCAAATTGTGAAAGAGTGGTTCAGGGAGCATGAGAAATCTTTTTCACACTTGGATTGGCCACCGCAGAGTCCAGACCTCAACCCCATACAGAATCTTTGGGATGTGCTGCAGAAGGCTTTGCGCAGTGGTCAGACTCTCCCATCATCAATACAAGATCTTGGTGAAAAATTAATGCAACACTGGATGGAAATAAATCTTGTGACACTTCAGAAGCTTATTGAAACAATGCCACAGCGAATGCGGGCTGTAATCAAAGCTAAAGGCGGTCCAACAAAATACTAGAGAGTGTGACCATTTTTTGGTGGCGACTTTTTCTTTGGCCAGGCAGTGTATAACAAAATAAAGCAGCTTCTGGATAAAAGTAATCCAGATCAAATATATAAAATTTAAAAGAGCAAGAAAGAAAATATCACCCTCAAATGACAAGAAATTATTTAGGACGGTGGTGTCCAAATTCAGATTCAGTACTCCAGGTCCATTTATATTATTTACCAGAAAACAAAATGTGTGCATTTGCATTAGCTCCATTTGCTGCAGTAATTCTTTACAGGCAAGTTAACATTTTTCTCTAAAAAAGAGCAACACATCATCTTAGTATGTTTAAAGTAAAACGTTAAAACAATGCAATATACCTTTAATTTGAAAGTCCTGTTTGTTTACTTCCTGTATTTGCTCCATGATGTTCAACCTGATGAATCTGAGGAGCTTACCTGATCCGTATCCCGTGATACACCGCGGAGCCGGGCTCTTGACCTGGCTGGACAAGCGCCCTCTTTTGGTGGAGAGTGGAACTGCAGGTCATGACGCATTATCAGTAACAAACTACGTTTTATTTACTTTCTGGCCTTCACGGAAACATTCTTAGTTTTATCTGTAAGAAAGAAGCTACATTTACTTAAAAATGTTTTATCTTTTTATTTTTCAGCCTTGTGGCTCATTTATAAACTTGATTTTAACCATGTG
This sequence comes from Poeciliopsis turneri, assembly GCA_922788865.1. Classification (NCBI taxonomy): domain Eukaryota; kingdom Metazoa; phylum Chordata; class Actinopteri; order Cyprinodontiformes; family Poeciliidae; genus Poeciliopsis; species Poeciliopsis turneri. Next base: position 16,382 of record CAKLNU010000850.1, read on the forward strand.
TTTGTTACCATGTTACATACATAGGTTTTATGTAAAAGGTTAATAGTTCATGTATGTTGCTATGTGTTATGAAATTCTCATATATTGACTTTTGTAATAATGAGGAAAATCTCAGTTTAAAAAATGCAGAGAATTTTGCAGAGGATTTTTTTTCTTATTAAAATCAAAGATGAAGGCAAAGGTTATCTTAGATATGAAGCAGAATTGGATGTTGTTAGTATAACAATGACAGTCAATGCTGAATGCACAAAAAATATAAGGCATAATGTTTTTCTAAAGTGGATTAAGTTGTGCACTTATCAGTTCTGACTAGAGAATAAAGAGGTCAAATGCTGCTTTAATTTAAAACCTCATCTGTATAAAGTTAAGTCTTCATAAACCTGTAAATCCTCCTTTAACTCCCCCATGACCTTCATTATAACTGTTAGTCATCTTTGTTTAGTTTAACAGTGTCATCATTTTAATTTTATTTCATTCAAACCAGCTTTGTTTTTTCCTTTAAAGGTTTTTTTGGTTGCATTTTTTATTCAATCTTTGACTACGAACTCGCTCAAATTTCATATAGCAGCTGTTTACGCTGATTAAATATTTCACACAGTGTCATTTTTCTCTCACCTCCCAGTTGGAGGGTCGCGCTTTGAGGATGCATTAACAACATTGCACAACATTACAGCTTCAAAGCCAAAAATAACAATCAATCAGTTATCTATGGGATCAGATTAACCAAAAACTGAGGTGCACTGAGAGTTAAAGCAGATGAATAAAAAACAGATTTTAATTTCAACTGAAGGTTTTCATTGGCCATTGTGTGAAAAAGTACCAATTAGTAAAGAAACACGATGCTTAGCAACTGAAAGAAGTTCCTGCAGTCCTGGCCAGCACCAGGACTACTGGTGTAAAAATAGACATAAGGTACAAATGTAAACAATATCTGACGTCAGTCTTGTGTCACATGGCCGAAAATCTTCTATGAGTTCATATGATAAGCGAAAAAATAAATAAATAAATAAGAAATAAAGTAAAAAAATATATATTTTGAAAAAAAAATAGGCAATGTATTTCCTTGGAGGGCCACCAGGTGTCACACTAGAGAAGAATCTGAAAACTTTTGCCACAAGGACCACAAAAACTTTCTATAAAAACAATTTTATTGTAAGATATAAATGATCAATAAAATAAATGTAATATAATTAATTAAAACAAATTAGTGTTGATTTTTGTTATTTAAAAAATTGGTGTATAATTCATTATAAATCATCAGATTAAGCCCATAAATATACCAGGTAATTTATCAGGTCATACAAGCCATGTTAGGGGTATTTACTTGTGCACAACATTGCTTAAAAAAGACTAATGTCATCTGCAAACATAGTAACATGCCAATTTCCTGATATCTTTTACCAGAACATTGTTATTAAATTCAGAGGCTGTGGTTAGCAGCATTCACAAGGACATGCAAATAGAAAACAAAAAGCAAGAGCGGCCGTCTCCATTCCCCCAAAGTTATATTCCATCACAGTCTTCTTTGTCCTATTAAGTTTCACAGGGGGAGACAGGCCTTTCCAACTGTCAATGGGCAACAGGCAAGGTAAAGCCTAATTCATCACAGGACCACCATTCAAGAACAGATTCATTAAGCAGCAGTGGTGAGATACTTCAGCCACTTCTTCAGCTATGCTATGAATATGGCTGAGAAAGTCTCCTGGTAGTAATGTTCTTCCCAACAGACGAACATGAAAGGAATATAAATCACCAAATATAATACAAGATATATTCTTTGGACCTTTTAATGATCTGAGTCCAATCTCTTGCCTTTTCTTAGCTGTACCACTTGTTTCCACAACAAAACTAAAAAAATCTGCATCTAATTAGAAATTAGGAATAAATGGAGAGTTAGAGGAAGGAAGGGGGATCAAGAAATGACCGCTGAGTCAATGCAATTCAATCAGAAGAGCTGCCTTTGGAGGACCTGGACAGGCAACACTAAAGATAGAAGTCCACAGTTTGCCGCCGAGATCCCCTTAGTGACCCCTCAGGACCAGCTCAGGTTTCATCATGAGCACCCCGCTGTCACCGTCACACGAACCCTAAATTATCATGCAACAACTATGAACTTGCTAATCCAGAGCTGGTACTTTCTCTTTGAATAAATTATTGCTTTACTGCACTTACTGGACTGACTAATAGGCAATTAAAAGGAATGCAGTGAAGATCTAAGAAGGATCACAGCTTTACCTATGTTGGGAAGGTTTGGTGCGTTGTCTCAGGAAGAACAGACTCTAATATGGGTCAGTATGGTTTGGTAAGTTATTTTGTCTGTTTTTATCATAAAAGCCAACTTGTAACACACCATTCCAGGTGCCCTTCCTTAGGATAGATGGTGTAGGTCCTTAGGATATTGGTGAAATGGTGATAAAATGGTAAATGCCCTGTATTTGTGCAGTACTGTATCAAGTCCAGAGGATCCCAAAGACCTTCACACTATATTCAGTCATTTATCTATTCATGTACAAATTCACATGCTGACAGTGACTGGATAGTAGCCACAGCTGCTCTGGTGCACACTGTCAGAAGTGATATTGCCATGCACTGGTGCCACCAGGCCCTCTGACCTTCACCAGCAGGTCAGAATCTCCTTGGGTGAGGTCTCTTACCCAAGGAAACAACAACAGAGAGGGATGGAGCGGGGATCAAATTGGCAACCCAATAATTATGGGATAAACTTCCCCCATCGTTGCCACCTGAAGATATGGTACCATAATGGTATGGCACATTTAGGGTGGAGCAGTTGGCGTCACACAAGGTCCATGACAGAAAAATGTCACTACTTGTGACAAACGCAAGTCATATTAGTGCATCCCGTTTGTTGTTGCACTAGTATGATCCCATGTTAAGCATTTGGCTTTAATATCACCTGCCCAGCAAGAGTTCAACTGGTGGTGGAAATGCAATTCTGAATACACCAGACCATAAGTAAGCCGCTTGTCTTTTGTCAAATCTCACTCTATGCAAGTTGTGTGTGTCCATTATCAGTGTGTTCCTCACTATGTGGGCGTGAACAGGGGCAGAAACATAGGACCATGGGCAGGCGGGGAATCGGCAGGAATTGTGGTTGACGTTCTGTTGATGTAATTTTGTGCCATGGGGCGGCCAGTATTTATAAAGTCTCTCAGTGTTTGAAGCAGGTTGCCCCTCCGGTTAATGCTGTACACTGCTTTTGCTCGTCCAGAGTTGTAAAACAATGGCCAATCAACAAATGCAGTCTGCTGCCAATTTGTTGCTTGCATTACCCGGTTTGGCCCAGCTCACACAAGCCGGGCCAATGAAAGTGGAAGGACCGCGCAGGATTTGGTAACAGAGACAAATCAGGCTGGGTCCAAGTAGGGAAGAACTGGTTGAAGAAACACCTGTGAAGAAGGGACTGCAGTGTACCGGAAGGTATGGACCCATGATGTACTGTTCACTGTAAACAAGAACTAAGATTATCATCAGTTGAAGAAAGCCAACATGAGTACATGTCGTTCGTATTTGCTTTAATTTTGGCAACAAATGAAAGAAGACTCAAACTATGAACCCCATATGAAAGGACTGGTTAGGATGCATCATGCATCAAGACTCAAGGTTGCTGCAAACAGAAAACTGCTGCAACGCAATTGTTGAGTTTGAGGCTAAGAGAATATCAACCCAGAAAGATCCTGCTGTATAATGAATGAACTTCCAAAAGCTGTTACTTTTAGCACATAGTTTGCATCACAGGTTGCTGTTTTTTTATTGTGGATGTTATTTTGAGAACTATGGAACATCTGGTCTTGTTCGTTCCATTCATGTGAAGGTTTGCGTCTACTCATGTCCACACAATTGTCTAACAAATGCCTAAGTCTATTTGTAAGCTCCTCCAACTGCTAGCATAATTTCTTGTGACTCTGGATCGGGACTTGCATGTCTGAAAGTGTCAACCGGGGTCAAAGATTAGGAATCCAAGGAGACTGTTCCCTATTGATCCCTCGGAGTGTAAGATGTAGGAAGAAAGACTTTTAAATTCTGTTTTTCATTCATCGTCTTGCTGTTCTGTGTGAAAATTGGCCTTCTGTGTTGGTAAATTATCTTGGCAGCCAAAACTGTCAGTTGTTCCTGGCAGTACTTGAGTGTGAACTTGTTAATTCATGTTTCCTCCAACTGCTCCCTGAGGCTCATGCTGTGAATGAAAACCTGCCATTGGACTCGACACCAACCAACCAAAAACGGTTTCACGTAATACAGGGTGACCCCTGCAAAGTTACTCAAACTGCAATCCAGGAATTTCTTCTTAAAACACAAAATTACAGTCAAAACATGAAATGCTTCCAAACTAATTTGATGTAAAACCCACAGATGCTACATTCAATTCACTCGCCTAACAAGGAAGTGTTTAATTTATACCAATAAACTAATTTCAGCCTTCCAATACTCATCTGTGTTGATGTTTTGCATTTTATTCTGAAAAGATCTGGGTAACTCTTAATATAATGTCCCTGATTTATGTAACTGTTCCTGAGAGTCTGTCTCTGTGGGGCAGCTGCAGGGCTTTGGGCCTTTTTGGATCTGCATTGGTTGCGTATGTGTGTGTTTGAGGAGACAGGAGGTTGGTGCTGGGGGATTGAGTGACAGTCTAAACTGGGATACTGGACCAGTGCCACAAAGGTAAGTGAGCTGCAGAGCTAACTGGTCTGAATGGGCAGTGCATATTACATGTCAGTCAGGATGACCTTTAAGCTTTTATTAAGAGGGCGTGGCTGTTAAAGCATGCAATGCAGAGTGAAAGTCGGAGTTTTAAATCCATGGCTTGTTTTTGTTGACAGTTTTAGAGAAACATTTTGCATTTGATCTTAAATATGCTTTTTATTTTAAAAAGTTTCTCACTTTTTTTTGAATGCAGTGATGCTTTTCTGGGCAAGTTTCTGAACACACTCACCAAACAATGTTGACAAAGCTGAACGACAAGGTGTTCCCAACTCCATGCAGCTCTTTTTTGTCCCAAAGTGCTCTTGGACACTTGACTGGCTCGAGTTTCAAACTAACAGCTGGCTCAAAGCAAATGAGGTGCAGCTGACTGGGCATACCCTCTAATGCTGCCCCGTTGTTAGTTGTTATGGTAATCTACATTCATTCATAGGAGACTGGGGCTCACGCAGTCAGCCTCATGCAGTGACATATTAGGAGACTAATTTGGAAAGTCATGTCTGTGGATGGTCAGGATACAGCTGTGAAACTGGAGACTAGTGGTGATTTAGAGCAAAGAAGATAAATGAAGGAGTGACTGTGTGAATCCCAGCACTCCTGAACACAACATACATGTGCTAATTTCATGCAACAAACTTATGAAAAAAAAATCTATGAATTTTACCTTTGTTTTCGGCTGTATGTCCTTTCCTACATAAACTTTTTATCATGCTTAGAATGAGGCAAGAAATTAGTTTTCTATATGAAGTAAGATATCAGTATAGCATGCCACTTTAACAAGTTTAAATTGTTTTGTTTACATGGAAAGTAAAAGGAAAACAGTTTGAGCTTTTTAATGATCAGTTGCATAATCATTAGTTTCCACAATGTTCACTTAATTAAGCCAAAAAGTTGTAATAAAGTCAACAAAAACATTGAAGTTTTTGATGTCTTAAACTCAAAATATTGCATCCTATAGGGATTTCAGTCACGTTGATAAAGTCTAATATGATTAGACAGTTGGAGTATGATGGAGAATTCACAACAAATCTTAGTCACTCACAACAAAGATTTAGTTATTTTCCCACAGTAATATGTTGGAAGGGTTAGGGTTAAGGGTTAGGGTTTGGGGTTAGGGTTAAGATTAGACTTTCAAACCAGTGGTGGGCAATGCTAACTAAAACCTTAGTAACACTAACCCTAAAACACTAATCATAAACATTAGTTCTGCTAACACTGGACATAGCATTTAGCATAGGCTAATGCTAAAGCCTCCCTATGTGGTTGAGCTTCTTTCACTCATGTTTTCAGTTTTTTGGTTATGGAGTATCAACAGGAAGACTCCTAAAACAATTTAGATTAATTAGAGCCACTGTTTGTTTATGTCGGTCTTATATTTTTCTGTGTACCTCATTCCTTCATTTTCGATCAGAACTAAGAATAAAAGTCTATTTTTAGTGTAGCCAAAGTCTGACTTTGGTTTAAAACATTAAAACACCAAGAATCAAGCATGACAGTGGGAAACCTTTTTTCTTAAACTATAAGAAATTGTTTAAACTCATAAGAAGGCTTTAAATCTTTGATCTTTCTGCCAATGTTGAGTAGATGTGAACTGAATAAGAGAAATTTTTCCTACTCTGATCTACCAAATATTTTGAACTTGAGCAGGCCATCACTGTGCATCACAATACGACATTTCATTCAAAGAACAGAGTCAAGGAACCTGAACTCAGAACATGCCAAGTTGCAGAGTCGTACATGAACTGAAATCTAATCTGTTCTTGCTATCAGGATGATGTAATCAAAGTTATTTTAATTTCTTGATATGAAGCTGGAGCTCCAGTAACAAAGACACCAAGCAGAGTAAACTCTCCACATGTCCAAACGTTAGGATCTTGAGTTAAAACCAAAGTAAAATTTTGATTCTTGGTATAAAACACTGTAAATAACAATGGTTTAGGTTCATAAAATAAAAACAACAGGGTAAGACACTTAAATTGAAAGCATTTTGCATGAATCTGATGTGATTGGGTCCCTTTGCTGATATCTCAGCAGCAACCAGGAGGCAGAGGGTGAAAGGTTGGACCAGGCGCTCGCAGCTGTTGCCTCGCCTCTGCTCTCCAGCTCTATGTGACGTTTGTTCTGGCCTTTTAGGAACCCGTCCATGCCCAGAAAAGCTGCTTCCGCCAATGGAACGAGGAGACACCAGACCCAACCGTCCAATAGTTAAAGAGATCCGGGTATAAAGGCTTTAGTCCGTCACCTGTCAGAGCTGGGCAACCCCTACATTGGGCGAACAGGATCTGATCCCAGGATTTGTTACTTCTTTCTTTTCTCCTAAGCAGGTAATAAAGTAGCAAACTGATATTTTTAAATGAAAATTAAGAAGGTATAGAGGATCATTTGATCAAAACAAATTACTTGCTTCTTCCTAATCTAGACAATACAAATAGAAGTAAACTACACTTACTTAACTTCTAAAACTTCTTCTTTTGAAAGACTTGAGTCTTTTTTGCATAATAAGTCAACCGTGCAATAGGAGAGTGTCATGCAAACAGTTGTGGCTATCCATCAGCTGATGCTGACGCCTGCAGAACAGCACTAGGGTTCATCTCTGAATAGTTTAGGGAGCTCGATTTAGCCGTTGGAAGGTATGGAGGCATCTGTGCGGCATGCATGCTTTGACCTTTTGGCGTACCGGGTCTCATGAGCCTGATGCACTTCCACAAGCTGACCTTACAGAGACTGGTAGTTCAGACTATTAACCAATTGATTCTGCAGCCGCAACCTCGCAAGGTGCAGCTTAGCGTTTAAAAAAATCAACATGCAATGCTTGAAGGTCAACAGAGCCCTGCAAAAACACAAAATATTACCAAGTAATTTTGGTTCAGTCTCTAGAGCAATTATCTGTATACACTTGAAATAAGACAAAACTAACTTACAAGACACTTTTCAACAAAATATATGAGTTTGCTTTAAGTAAATAATTATTTCTTAATATTGATGAAAAAGTTTTAGTTCCACTGGCAAATTATTTAACTTATTACAACACATATTTCCCATATTATAAGTAAAATAATCTGCCAGTGGAAGTGGAATTTGTTCATTAATATTAAGGAATTATTTACTTAAAACAAGCTTCTATATCTTGCTGAAAAGTTACTTGTAAATTAGTTTGGTTTTATTTAAAGTGTAGTAGGATATTTGCACTAGAAACTAAATCTAACTTACTAATTTTGAGATTATTAGGTTAAATAGAAAAAAGGTGTTAAAAAATGATTGGTTTGGTTGTTGGTTTTATTTAATCGTCATGGTGCTATTTATAATCCAGCCTGTCTAGAAGAGACAGGTGGTGAGACATGCAGGCAGTAAGTCTCTCCGTCTCACTCCAGGACTCAAGGAATGCATACACATTGTTTTCTTGACAGACAATATTTAAAATTTGACCATTTTCTGTTGATATTTGAAGACTTCTCAACTGTTCCTTCTAATCACTAGAGTAACCAATGCCTGCGCTTCCCTGCACTTGAGATTCTTAGAAATTAAAATCTCCTCTGCACTTCCTCAGACAAAGTAAGAATGGCAGCCATGAAGAACTGCCACAACGACTACAAGATGAAGTTCTCTGTGGATGAGGAGTTCCCCGATCTCTCTCAGCACAACAACCACATGGCCAAGGTACATCGTCATATTTAGCCTAAAAGATTAGCCTTTAAGCAAAACTAGCTCCCAATGAAGAAAACGGAGTAAGTGAGGTATTTTGTGACATCTACTGCAGGTACTTACCAAGGACATCTATTCCAAGCTGAGGGGCAAATCCACCCCCAGTGGCTTCACTGTGGATGACGTCATCCAGACTGGTGTTGACAACCCAGGTAAAGACATAGTAGTCTGCAAAGAAACAAACACAACAGCAGATTTCACGTTCAAGACTCAGATTAGCTGAAGCAAATGTCTGAATGATCATCTTTAGCTTCAAAGATGGTTCCAGAAGGTTTTTCTAATTCTTCAGTGTCGTTTCTGTAAGGTCACCCCTTCATCATGACCGTGGGCTGCGTCGCCGGAGACGAGGAGTCCTACGAGGTCTTCAAGGAGCTGCTTGACCCCATCATCTCTGACCGTCATGGCGGATACAAGCCCACCGACAAGCACAAGACTGACCTGAACTTCGAGAACCTGAAGGTAAGGACTTGGGTTTAGGCATTTTGGGGGCCAGGGCCAAACACTGACACAGTCATGGGACCCTTCATTCAAAGATTATGTCATTTTTTTCAACCCTTAATTTATCAATCTTCGATTTTAATTGGTTTACAATGCATCTTTTTTTTTTATTTAGTAATTTGTCTAATTTATGATAAGATCATGTTTCCATCATCTGTATGTATAAAAGTTACCAATTTGGGCACCAAAAGGTGCTGCCACCTAGTGGAATTCTGAATATTATTTTTCTTCACACTGGACAATTTAGCATTTGTTCAGAATAAAAACACAATTTTACATTAAATATTAAAAATGTTTAATTGTGCTTTAGATAGGCCTCCATATTTATCTACAATCTATAAATAAATGTGCACAACCATTTAATAGGTTTTTTTTAACACAAATGTATTTCTTTAGCTCACCAAAATGTTAAACCCTGAACATGATTACGACATTAACATGAGTTAGAGGTACAAAATACTGTAAGAAAAGTATGAAATGTCAAAATGTTAAAATGTCAAATTTTCTAGTTATGCTTTTAAAGTTTTACAAAACATTCAATGCAGTTTCACTTTTGAAATGTTAGGATGTTTTTATTAAGTCATCTTGGCTTAAAATCTTTTAAAATTACATATTTATCAGAAATTTAAGAGCAAAAATAATAATGTATTATCTAATGGGGCCTCTAGTCTCCCCTATTTATATTTTTAAGGTGCTTTTTGCACCTTTTATTACAGCAATGGCAAACTATACAACTTATAAAGTGTGTTTAGGAGACCCTCTCAGTAGTGACTTCAGCAAAATGTTGTAATTTTGTCCATTTTTAAGTAAAACCTGAATAAAAAACTTTTCATAAACCTAAATAATGATGACAATTGAAGCAAAAGGGAAAAAATAGCCTCCCCTTTTTGCACCATCAGGGTGGTGACGACCTGGACCCCAACTACGTGCTGTCCAGCCGTGTGCGTACCGGCCGCAGCATCAAGGGGTTCACCCTGCCCCCCCACAACAGCCGCGGAGAGCGCAGAGGCATTGAGAAGCTGAGCATTGAGGGTAAGCTTCAGACTGACTCACATCCCCACCTTTACTTTCTCTCTTTGAATATTCTGTCACGGTTCCCCCTCCAGCCCTGTCCACCCTGGATGGCGAGTTCAAGGGAAAGTACTACCCTCTGAATGGTATGACCGACGCCGAGCAGGAGCAGCTGATCGCTGATCACTTCCTGTTTGACAAGCCAGTGTCCCCCCTGCTGACCTGCGCCGGCATGGCCCGCGACTGGCCTGACGCCAGGGGCATCTGGTGAGCAGAGCTGCAAATAACGATTATTTTAGTTATCAATTATTGCGTCGATTAAGTGATTAATCGAAATGAAATACTGGCACATTCTGCAGCTATTTTGTACAGTTTTGGTTTCATTACAGCTCTGATTGTGTTATTTCAGAAAATGATCTTTTTTTAAGTCTGTATGCTCAACAAGAGATAAGTATGTTTTAGTTATCAATTATTCTAATGATTAATTGATTAATCGGATAGAAATATTGGCACATTCTGTGGATACTTTGTACAATTTTGCCTTGATTACAGATCTATGTTGTTCTTTCAGAAAATTAACTTTTGTTGAGTCTGTATCCTGCAGCTAATGATCAATCGATTACTAAATTAGTAGATCATTTCAATAATTGACTCAGCACGATTAATCCAAATAATAATTTCAGAATCGGAACCAGAAGAAGATAAAATAACCACTTGAGAAGTTTTGGGTAAAGCATATTTACAGACAAAGGTATTTTTAATTTTAAAAGCAAAATGTATGATTTTTTTTTTTTTACAGTTTTGGCTTAATGACAGCTCTGAGTGTGTTTTTGTTTCAGAAAATTACCTTTTGTTGAGTCTGTATGCTCCAGTTAAAGATTAATTGGTAACTAAATTAGTTGACAATAATTAAATAATTGACTAATTATGATTAATTTGATTAATCATTACAGAATTTGAACCAGGAGAATCCAGAACTGCCACTTGAGAAGTTCTGGGTTGAACATATTTACATACAAATGGTTGTTTTTGTATCTTAAATGCAAAATGTGTGTATTTTGCAGTTTGAGTTCAACTATCGCATTAAATGTGTTGTTCTTTCAGTAAATGGAAATATGTTGAGTCTATATACTCCAGTTAACAATTAATCAGTTACTAACATTAGTTGACAATTATTTCAATAATCGATTAATCACAATTGATCCGATTAATCGTTTGATACATCTTCATAGTAACCAAATATCCTCTTTGTTCACCAAATAAGAAATTTCTGTTGCATCTTCTTGTTTCACTTGGTCTGAATCGCCTTATCAGAGTTGAATCTCCAACTATTTTTTTGTTGCACCTTGATTTGAATAACATTGTTATTCTTCAGGCACAACGACAACAAGACCTTCCTGGTCTGGGTGAATGAGGAGGACCACCTGCGCGTCATCTCCATGCAGAAGGGAGGCAACATGAAGGAGGTCTTCAGACGCTTCTGCGTTGGCCTGCAGAAGGTGAAACTCACCTCAAAAACCTCAGAGCTTTTGAGGTTTTTGACACAGACACAGAACCTCCAACTGACTTCTTAAAATACATCAGGTTTGCTTCAGCAGTCAGACTTATGCATTTATTGACAACAGAACATTTTCCCTGGCAAGCAATGTATACTGCTCAAAAAACATAAAGGGAACACTCAAATAACACATCCTAGATCTGAATGAATGAAATATTCTCATTAAATACTTTAATGAATTTGATTTCCATTGATGATTTTTGTGTGATTTTGTTGTCAGCACATTCAACTTTGTACAGGACAAAGTATTCAATGAGAATATTTCATTCATTCAGATCTAGGATGTGTTATTTGAGTGTTCCCTTTATTTTTTTGAGCAGTGTATTTAATATAATATAAAGACCAAAACTGCCAGTTGAATAAACTCCACAACCAGATTGCTAATCCCAAATTAGCTGCCTTACAGTCCAAGGCTCTTTTACAAAAAATATCTATAGTTGGAGAAATTACACTTCAAGGTGCATAAAAAATGCAAAACAGTCTTGTTACATTTACAGAAATAAGGGCATATTATTTTTATTTTTTGAGAGGCACAAACATTTGTCCCTCCTTTTCTCAAACAGAGGATCGTTTCATTATTTAGTATCAAATCATAAACATCTGAATATCAGAACGTTTCACACAGCATTTAATATTTAAGTAATTCAGCTTGAATGTAAACAATCTGCTTTTTCTGTTGTTTTGTAAAATAATTAACAAATAATATATGGAAGAAGTCCAACAGGCCAACTATAAATAACATTAAATATTTAGTTAGGAAGCTATATTTAATTTCAATATCAAACTTTAATATTTCATAAATTAAATATGCATTACATATTTATAAGTATTTAATTTAAAAGTAAATATTTAGCTTTCAAACTATACAGTTAGTTCAGAACTAAATGTGTTTTTCAGACTATTTCATTCGCCAAACTAAATATTCAGTTAGCTCAGAAGCAAAGTGAACTTATTTTATGGATTAATGAAAATTAAAGAAGCTGTATATGTTTACTTCAGTTTCTCTCCATGTTGGTCAGATTGAGGAGATCTTCAAGAAGCACAACCACGGCTTCATGTGGAACGAGCATCTGGGCTACATCCTGACCTGCCCCTCCAACCTGGGCACCGGCCTGCGCGGCGGCGTGCACGTCAAGCTGCCCAAGCTCAGCACGCACCCCAAGTTTGAGGAGGTCCTGACCAGGCTGCGTCTGCAGAAACGCGGCACAGGTACGGCAACAGGTTTTTCACCCAGAGGCGGATTGTAAAAAAAGGGTAGGGTTAGGGAGTAGGATTAGGATTAGTGTTAGGGAGTAGGGTTAGGGTTTGGGTTAGGGTAGGGAAGAAAAGAAATATTAGCGTCGGGTAGGGTTAGGGTTATTCTGCGCCAAAAACGTATGGAGGGAAACAAATGAAAAATACAAGCCAGTTTTCTCCCTACACTGTCCATAACTTTTTCAACTTTGTCTCTTAATTTTTGTGTCTTTTTTATGTACTTAATAAATTAATTGACCTTTGGGTTTCTAAACATAAAGTTGAACAAATAATAAAAAGTGATTTCTGATCTATTGTGGAAATACAGATGGTCTCAGATATTGCAGCCATATACAGTAAAATACTAAATATTTAAGCTAAACTGTTTCTGCCAATTGTCTTCTTCCTCTTCAAAACAAAGAGTTACTTCTGACCACAATGATTCCCTGTTGATTCCCTGACAATTAGTAGCAAAGCACTGGATCCGTTTTTCTGTTACACATCATCCATATATTTAGATATAACCTTTAACTCTAAGATTCAGAGCGTTAACAACTTGAGAGCTAAAACCAATGCTAGTCATTGTTGATGAGCAGTTTTTGGCCTTAAAAAGACTCGGTGATGTTTGGACTAGGCCTCATTCGTCTGTTTTGTCCTCCAGGCGGTGTGGACACAGCCTCAGTGGGCGGCGTGTTCGACATCTCTAACGCTGACCGACTGGGCTCCTCTGAGGTGGACCAGGTGCAGCTGGTGGTCGATGGCGTGAAGCTCATGGTGGAGATGGAGAAGAAGCTGGAGAAGGGCGAGTCCATCGACGGCATGATCCCCGCTCAGAAGTAAAGCGGACAGACAACCCATGATGAAATGACTGTCTGTGTTTGTTTTTTTTTTTTTTCTATTTTCTAAAAAAAAAAAGAAATGAACATGTAGCCTCGTTGTAAAGTTATTTTACTGGTTTCGGCCAAACGGCTACTTCCTGCTGATGACTTCCTTCCATCCAAAGACACTCCACGTTTCCTTCTGCTCCTTCATTTCTTACTTCCGTTTACTTTTTCTGCCTTTTCTCCCTATTCATCTAATTTCTTCTTACTGAAATTAACTTCCCATCTCCTTCGTAACATCCTGGGATCAACCTATGCATAGTCTGGTCGTGGCTATGTGTGTACACATATTTTTTTTTTGGTTGTAAAATTTAACTGGAGAATTAAAACAAAGCCCCATGTAACAATCAACTCATACTGTTTTTGTTTTTCTTCATAGAAACCAAAGATACAGTTGAAATCTGTGTATACTGCTGTTAGCGTCTGCTGAATACCATGTTGGTATAGCACTTTAGTTTAACTTCCTCTAAGTACCATGTTAGTAAAATGCCTCAACATTAACTTCCATTAAATATGTCAGACGCTTAGCATCTGAAAAAGCTAACATGTTAGCGTCTGACATTTTCAGACGCTTAGCTTCCACAAAATAGTGCATTGGTAAAGCACTTTAGCTTCCACTAAATATTGTATTGTTATAACATTCTGTGCTGGTATAGTGCATTAGCATTAGCTTCCACTAAATTCCATGTCGGGATAGCGCATTAGTTCCTGCTAAATACTATGTTAGTATAGCATTAGCTTCCACTAAATACCACTTGGGTATATCATTTTATAAAACCTTCCACTAAAAACCATGTTGGTTTAGTGGAGCATTTGCTTTTGCTAAATGCCATGTTAAAAAGCTTTAGCATTAGCAAACTGCTTACATTATGTGTAAGTTACAGGAATGAACCAGTCTTGTGGAGAGCTATCATTCTCTTCCTGGTATGTTAGTTTGGATTTTACAATGAGGTTCTGCCTTAAAATAAACCCTCTAGCCTGTCTTTGCATGATTCCCCAAATTATTATTATTTATTCTGATTTAATGTTACACAGGTTGGAAAACAAAGTCTATGCATCTTCCCCAAAAGTGCATAAAGAGGAAAGAATAAAAATATATCAGAGGTTGAAGGTTTTTATTTTGTGTCACACATTATATCCTAGGAGACATGCAGGACTGCAAGTCGGTGGTTTCTGGTGTCTCAGCCAGCGGTACGTTGGACTTAAGTAATCAGTGGTGTTGAAGCATGGATTAGTCTGAGAACATTTTGGGGCGATGAGGCAGAGCGATAACCAAACAGAAAGTTGAACCACTAGCCTCTAAATCACAGCTTGACACTTTCAGACGCTGACGGAAGCCAGTAATCAGAAAATTCCACAAACATCAGAAGATTTTCTTAGAGATGAGCAACAAAGAACCTAAAATAAAACAAAATGGAGAATTTGTTATATCTTTGTTATATCTTATCTGTTATATCACATCAAAGTGATGCAGGGATTTGGATGTTTGAGATAGGCATTTTGAATCAGCAATCTGATTGGTTAACAGTCTGTAACTTTAACGGGGGAACAGTCGTACCAGTAGTGCTGCGACATCTACAGCTTGTATGGAAAAGAATCAAGAAACAACTGAGATTTATGACTCTTGGCAAAAAATATGGAAGCACATCTCATGGAGGATGTTTAATAATCTATTTAAAAAAACAAAAACAAAAAAAAAAACAGGTATGTTTGTAACGTGAAGAAACATGAATGACTAATTAATGGAAAGTGGTTTCATTTCCCCAGAGAAAAAAAAAAATGAGTAGATCAAGAAAAACCATCAATTATAACCAACTGTCATACACAGAGGTGGGCAGTAGCTCCATAAATTTACTCACATTTAATCTGAGTGACTTTTTGGGGGAAAAAATATTTTGGAGAGTAGTTTTACTGCAATGCACTTTCTGTTTTTTACTTGAGTGATATTAGTTTGGGTAAACGTTGGTGTAACAATTTACCATTAGCTTCCACTGCATGTTAGTACAGGTATTTAGTGCTAGCTTCCACTAAGTAACATATTGGTATCGCACTTTACCTAGTGGAAGCTAACACTAAATAGCATTTTATTTAGTGGAAGCATTTATTTTTACTCCAGGATAATTTTTGTGAACTCTGCCAACCTCCGGTCATATCAGATGTTTTTCGCTACATTGCAAAATATTCTCAGTGTGTCATGATTCAACATTTTTGCCAAGAGTCGCAGTTGTTGCATGTAAAGGCTAAGAGTCAGTCCACTGAAAACATGAAGAAAAAAAAAGTGCTAAATCTATTTAAAGATTCCAGAAATATCAAAACTTAACCAGATGAAGGAGCTGAAGTCCAGTTGGGTCTAAATCACGCAATCCTTGGCTTTGTGCCGCTTTTCTTCTCTAAACATCAACAATCAGACAGTCTGGACACCGAACAGAGAGAGGGAAGCACCAACTGCTCCAGTTTGTTCTGAGCCAGTTTAATGTGGGAGAAAGTTTAGTTTTGCAGTTGGAAGAAAAAGCTGTTGATTAATGAAGGAATTTATTTTCTTTAGTTTTTACAACATAACAGAAAGTAAACCAAATCCTGTTTATTATTTCCATGTTGAATTATATTGGTGCTGCAAAAGAAAATAATAATAATAATTACGTAAAAAACCAGTTTCATCATTGACTGAAGCTTAGTGTTGGGGAGGAGCTCAATTCATTTAATTATTGTTTTTGTTTCTGTTTTTTTATTTGGCAGTTTTGCTCACTTCCCAAGTACTGCAAAAAGAAAGTACACCCTCCTTTAATTCTAGAGTTTTAAGAAACAGGACAAAATAAAGTGATTTGATCTTTACTAGATTGAAAAGATATTTGCATCAAACCTCAAGCTTATAGAACCACACAAAAGATTCAACGACAGTAATCATATATTGAACTAAATGAAACCCAAATGCAAAGACGTGTGTGGAAAAACTAAATGTTCACTTGCAATTAAAGGGGAAGTTGTCAAATTTCATTAACTGATCCAGACTAATGTGAGAAACATTTGCTGCCTTTGCACATCCAGCTGAGAGTTAAACACTTTTTTTTCTATAGACATTGAGAGTATTGATAATATTTAAGATGACTGCCAATTTTTAATAACACTTACATCTTATCTACCTCTGCAAAGATCTGAAAAACCAAACTGTTGCCTCCAACTTTGTCGCCATCTTCAGTGACTTTTCAGATAAACAAAATTGGTAGAGGCCAAAATCAGAATAGTCAATTGAGGCTTTTTAAAGATTGATGAATTGCAGTCAATGCAGCCCTAAAAAAATCTCCAAAATGCAGTAGTAAAATGAAAAGATCTCATTGTTAAAATGTAAAAATGTTTAATCTGAAGAAGCTCTGGACAGATGACACCAAAGCAGAAACATTTTGAGAAAACCACGCATACATGGTTATGGTTTAATACATACTGCCAAGCACGGTGGTGGAGGAATCATGATATGGGATTGATTAGTCATTTAATCAACTATAAAGAACTAAGTCTACCAGACTATCTACTACAAAGTGTTGCCAAAGGAGGCCCTTCAGCCTACTAAATCACAGGGTGTACTTAGTTTTTCCACGACACTGCCTTTTATTTTTTTTATTTTGGCTTCATATTTGTTGAATAAATAATGACAATTTTTTTTATTATGTCCTTACATGGCAAATTTTATAACTGTAGGAGGGTGTACTTACTTTTTACCATAACAAAAAGGTGGAGCAAATGTTTCAGCAGGTATCAGCAGGTATCCAGACGGAGGAAAGGTAACTACGCTCCATTTAGTCTGTTGGCAGTCCCTGCATTTCTGCATGTCTCCCCCTAGTGGCCGGAGGTTTCCTCTGTGACATCTGCTTCCAATGTCGACAACAGTCGCAAATTTCCTCCTATTTTCAAAGCACTAAGCAAAAAAAAAAATCTTATTACACAGAAAAATAATAATAAAAAAAACATTTAAATAGCAGCTCTTTAAAAAGGAATGATGACAAGCAACAGAAACAATGTCAACAACACGTTTCCCGTCATTCTCAGCAACCTGAAGTTAAATCTGAGCAAAAAGAAAGTCCAACTCTATGGCCTCAAGCTGTATGTGTGAGCTCGGCGGGGGTCGGAGGTCAAAGGGCCATCTTTAGTCCGTCCGGCTGTGAGTGGGAGGAGTCTGGGAGCTGCGGGTGTTTTTCTGGAGGTTAGAGTCTGTCACCTACCCGCCTCACCTCGGAGCTCCAGCTCCTTCGACACCTTGGCGGCGATGTCTCTGAAGGCCAACGGCGCCCCCCACAGGCGCCTGAACTTCACGCCGCTCTGACCCGGCCCGTTGGGCAGCTGGCAGACCTCGGCTTCAAAGGCCACGCGGGCGCCTGCCGCGCCGTGGGTGCAGGACAGGAGGAAAGGGCCGGCCAGGTGGACCTGGCAGCCGCAGCTCTGCGCCGCCTCCCGCAGGGCCAGAACCACCTCGGCCGGGTCCCGGGGGCTCCGGACCCTCACATCCCATCCGCATCGGGGGGTCCGGGGCTCGGCCGCTTTTTGATGCCCAGATAGATGGCGACTAGAAGAGGAGAGAGAAATTTAAATCAAAATTTTTCTTTAGTTGAAAAATGACAATTTTTCAACTAAAGAATGTGTAGTTGAAAAAAATGGGAAGCGAAAGGAGAAAAAGGTTTTTAATCAGATTGTCTACTTTCCTATGGAGGGTATCTTAAATTTAAAGGTGGCTTTTCATTCTTCCTTGAACATGTCAAGATGGCTCTAAACAGAACATGTTTTGCACAAAATCACTCTTAGATAATGAGATTTTAGTCTGCTCAGTTTTTTCTATTTTGAATTGTTTTAGTGTCTCTGTCACTTTAAATCTAATTAAGCTGCAACTAGCCACGCCCCCCCAACTCAAAGTTTACACTTGGTCTTAAAAATTGCTTCAAACACATGCGCAATTATACAACCATACATGTTTGAAAAGAGGAAGTGGAGTCTCCAGCACATCCAACAAGAATGCAGCAAGTGGTTTCTGGATGGTAAGTCTACAAAAAAACACTTATTTTCCAGCAGCCATTTTACAGCATATAAAGTGGCTAGCAAGCTAACAAAGGTATATAAACAAATAATTAGTAATAGCCTCAACTGGGTTGAGTCACTTAAGTAATGAAAATATTTGAAAATGTACCATTATTAAGGCCAACTCACATTTTAAAAAATGTATTTCAGACATTTTAAATCCTTAATTTTATGACTTTTAAGGATGCGCAGACACACTAATAATTGTTCACTTTAATATAAAATAATAAATATAAAACAAATAGAGAAACACTCCTGTTAAAACAACAGGTTTTGTTTGACTTTCCTATTTTTTACATGATCTGTACAATTTAAGTGAAGAACAAACTTGTTTGACAGGAAAAACTGTCAAACGTTGATTCGTTTCTGTATGTTTTTCTTATATAAATGCCAGACTTTCAATTAAAGTTTGCAAAGACATTAGAAAAATAGCTAAAAGGAAAGGAAGGAAATAAAAAGGTGCTTTAAAAAAGTATTGTGTGCGTAAACTTATTAAACAACACTATTGCTGCTGTTTGTTTACATTTTTACCCTCTAACAAATCATAACTTCTCAGCATATTTGTCTCTTTAAAACTGAAAAATATAAAGTTAATAATAGACAAACGTGACCATCAGAACATCAAGATAAAATAAATGCAAATTCACAACATTTCATCTACAATAACTCTTAAAAAAAAAAAAAAAAAGAAACCCCGCACATTTTAAAACCCTTCTAAGGTGCAAATAGGATGTAAACATTTATCTTAGTTCTATCACAACACGCTCTACTTCACAGTCTGCATAGATTACATTGACCTGCCACTGTTTTACCTGCTGCTTTTACCCTGAGACTGGGCTGGAGCGGCTGAGGCTGAGAGAAGCAAATGAGAGCTTCAGTAAGATAAACTACAAACTACCAGCCACAGATGTACAGGAAACATGTAACAGATGTAATCCTGCTGGATTCCTGTCAGCAGCATTTCACAGCGATGAATGCTTCAATCACAAAGATGGAGAAACAAGGAAAAAACTGGAAAAGGGAAAGAGGAAAAATGAAAAGGGGAAATAGAAAAAAAAGGAAAAAGAAAGATAGCAGGAGAAAAGGGATTTGAGAAAAAAGTGAAAACTTAAAAAACAATTAAGAGGGGAAAAAAATGGAAGACAGACTAGAATAGAAAAAATTGAGAATGGAAAAAAGTGGGAAAAAGAAAAAATGCCAAACAGAAAAGAAAAAAAATTAGGAAAAAAAGCAAAAAACTGGCAAAAAGAATAAAAAAAGAAGCAAAAAAAGGAAGAAAAAGGAATGAGGATGAGGTGTTTTTTTTCTTGGCCCTATAGGAATTGGTTAATTTTGCAAAGCTGCAGTGGCAACACCTTTTGTAACATCCGGTGTTACCTGTTGTAACACCGGATGTTACAACAGGTGCAAAACACAAAGAAGACGAAGAAGAAAACTGGAAGCAGTTGGAGGAGGAAGCTTTTCAATGCATCATTCACACGTGCAACTTATTCACATGTGATTTGACTTTTCTCATGTAATAGAAACACTGCAGTTGCGAAATTGTGTTTCTTCAAAATTAGAGCAATAGTGACAAAAGGTTTGAGTACATTTGAATTGGAAATACAGCTTGTCAGATTTTCAACTGGAAACAACTTTACCCAAATTGATTTCAAACATGAAGATTTTAACTGCACTCACCTTGTGACCGGAGATCTGCTGATTCTCTCAGGTTGGTCTGTGACCCTCAAGAAGAAGAAGAACAAAACGACCCATTAGCAACCAACGAAATATTATCAATTCAACACATACCAATGTCCTCTAAACTTCCTCTATAACACAGAACAACTTCAACCCTTAAAGCACAGCTGAATCATCAGAACCCTCCGCTGCTCTGAAACACTGGATGAAGGAGAAACAACAACATGAAGCAGTTTGGATGGAGTGGGATGGAGTTTATACTGTAACAAAGGGACATCATCAAAAAGTCAGTGTGTGTGCGTGGGTGTGTGTCTATACTTGTTTTTGCTACATATTGGGCCAACCACCCAATACATTCACTGACTCCCTGAAGACCTTTATCTCTATGGGGACCAAAGGTCGATGCTACTGTGGTAGCCCCCTATTTTGCTTATAAGGGGTTCTGTTAGAGCAGGGGTGGGCAACTCCAGGCCTCGAGAGCCAGTCTCCTGCAACTTTTTTAAATAATGAGGTCATTAGCAGGACTCTGGAGAACTTGACTGCACTTAGGAGGTGATTCAGCTGTTGGACTTAAGTCTGTTGGACCAGGGAGGCATCCAAGAGTTGGAGGACACCGGCCCTCGAGGACCAGGATTGCCCACTCCTGGTTTAGAGGAAGAATGTGAATTAAGTTTTGGTTAAGGTTGGGTTAGAAAAGGGGCCTGCAATCTTTGCAACCAAAAGAGCCATTTTGCTCAGAGAACAGCCAAATAAGTCTCTTTTAGAGCCACAAATGTCAAACTATGCCAATTGGACTGGACACGCTCCAAAAGCAGGAAGCAGACTAAGGTGCAGGGCATTCTGGGTAAATACAACGAAAACAAACAAGCTAATCCAGTTCTAGCAGGAGAACTTTAGCCAAAGACAAAAGAAAACTCTTACAACCACTCTGACAATACTCCATTTTTATTTACAAGAAGGAAGTTGCGCTCAGTGTCTTTTTCAAAGGTTTTTGTGTTACTTCCTTTAGTGGATCTTGGTGCAGCGCCCTTACAGCCGAGGAAGAAAACATGGTTTAGTCCGTTTGACAAACTAGTGTGAAAAGCAGCAGCTGGAACTGTAATAAATGTTCCAATTTTGGTCCCAAAGCAAACCAAGCTTACTGAACTATCAGGTGGGAAAACAAAGATTTTCATTCTTTGTGAAAATCCAGTGCAAACAACTGAAAACTGAACATCTCCAGTTGCTGCTCTCTGTATATTTAAAAACATAAGACTGATTTTGTTTAATTTTTTTAACAGAAGCTATTAAGAGTCATTGTGGGAAGTTCAAAGAGCCACAGGTTGCAGACCCCTAGGTTAGGGACAAACAGGTGGGGTTAGGGTTAGGCATAAATGCAGATACTAAGACGGATAGAAATAATCTTAGTAGCTTTAAATGAGAACATGCTTAAATCAATCGCATTTTCATAAATTGCCACATAATTAAGTAGCATGCAAAGAAGCAATGAACTAGAGCGGAAGTTGTTTCTTTGTCTACATTGTCCATGGTTAAGTGTGTTTTGATGTTGATTATTATTTTTGTTTTGTTTGTTATATTATAAGTCACTCCCAGAACAAAATGTCCAAATTCAGAAAATTAAGTATCTATTGAGGTCAATACAAAGTCCTAATATGGATCGAAATATAAGCTTGAGAATGTGCAAGTAAAGATGTTGTCTGGAAATTAATTAACCATGAATCTGAATAGTAAAAATCTTAAGAGATTTTATCTGACTGAATGAATCTGGTGTTTATTAGTGTGATGGAAGAAAAAAATATGTACCATTGTATTATGATGATAAAATGTAAATATTTCTTCAAGTTTAATTTCTTTTGAAAATCCTCTTTTGTACCCAGTGTAGTTAACGTAACAGATTAAAAAAAGAAAATAAGCAAATTACAAACAAGCCTGCATTTTCCATATATGATCACTAGATGGTGCAAATGTTTGCTTAATTTTCTTAAATTAAATTTTTACTTTTTAAAGTTAGTTGGCGCAAAGGTTTTTCTTTTCTATCAGCTGTTGTTTTCTAATATCGGCAATAACTGCCTTGTCTCTGCATTGTGTCACTAAATAAAAATAAAACCTAGATTATTACCCTCTCTGCCTAAATAATCAATGATCAATAACTGTGTAATCTAAATAACTGCAGAAAATAAACAGAGAAGATTTTCTACAACTTTTAAGGTGATGGAAATCAGAAGATTCTTGCTTTTTTCTCAAACTGATATTTGAAAAGATGCATTTATGTTCACTATTGTCCTAAAAAAATAAAACAAAATGCTAGATCTAAATCTTCTAAGTGGTTGAAAAGAAAGTGCAAACAATTTGTAACAAATGTTGCCTCTAACAAGTGAAATAAAAAAGTAGAAAAGCAAAAAAAAGAGACGGAGAACCTAATGGTGTCACCAGTCAGCCTCATGTGTCTTAAGTAAGAGGTGTGTGTGATCCGTGTTTAACAGAAGGATAAATCCTGGTTATGTAACTAATCCCGATTTAAAGCAGCAGTGATGCCGGGCCAGTAAGTCAGGATGACTGCAACAGTCTCAGACGACTCTTACAAGCATCTGCTGCTGCGGAGAGCGCAGACATATGCTGCACGCTTTAAATGTCACAGGTTCAAGGCTGAAGAGCTACAGACGCAAATGCTTCCCCAAACACATGGTTAAAGGCTCCAATAAACTGCCACTTTCTGAGGTTATTAGGGTTTTTTGAAAAATAAAATCTAAAGTGAGAAAAATCTGAAGCCTAACAAAGAAAAGCCAAACCAAAAAAATCAAGTACATATAAAAGAGATCAAAAGTTAAATGAAGTTGAAATTAGCTTTTCTACATGCTAAATACATGTGGAAATAAAGATACAGTCCATAATATTGCATCAACAAATAAAAGAAATATTGCACCTTGAATGGATAAAGTGCTTTAAGTCACCATCTCTACATAAAATTACAACTAACCAAGCTACACTGGAACATTCACCATATGCTGAAACCTGAAATATGAGCCAAACAGACCTGGTTCACTCCAAAACTCTGCAAAGATTATTCATCTAGTTGAAGCCACATTTGGAAAAAAAGAGGGGGGGAAAAGGAAAACGAGAAAAAACAGGAAACACAAGAAAAAAATGGTAAAAAATGGATAAAGAGAAAAAAAAAAAAAAATTAAAAGAGAAAAAGAAAAAAAAGGGAAAAAGGGGAGAGAAATAAAAAAAGAAAAAGAGCATTAGGAAAAAAAAAAATTGGTAAACAAAATTAAGGAAATGAAAAACAATAAGAAAAATACAGGAAAAACTGAGAAAATAGGGGGAAAAAACCGAAAAGATCACAGCACAATTAATCTGTGATCAAGCTGCACTTTGACATTCTCTGTCTCTGTCTCCTGATCAACTCCTGATCAACTTTAAGTCTGTTGTGACTCAACACTGAGATCCATCACTTAGTCAGACGGAAGCATAACCCATGTAAAAAAAGAAAACATTACAGTATGGTTTTTCCTTGTAAGCTGATGGCGGCGCTGCAGCTCAAGCATCATTTCAGCGCAGCATGAAGCCGAGCCAGCAAAGACGCAGACAGACAGACAGACACCTCTGAGGTGAAGCTGTTGTACAAGAAGTAACAACTAACGACGATTGGAAATATTCCAATCGTCCAGTCAACTTCCCTCAGAAAAAAAACGGGAATGAAAAGTCAGAGTGTGCCTTAAACGCAGAACAAAGAACTCAAACACTGAGTCACATTAAAGGTGAATAAAATGGGATTAATGAACATTTCCAAAGATTAACAACATAAAGAAATATGACTGAATAAATGACATTGAAAAGCGACAACACAGCTTGGAAATACCACAACATTACACACAACAACTTTTGATTATATATTTTAAAAAGTATTCAATTCATGATGTGAAAAAAATTTAAACTGACATTGTAAATGTTATTTTCACTATTTCCTCCACTGTTTGTTAAACTAGAGCATCAGTAGATATCAGTAAATTTGAAAACATGCAGCTAATTTTTGCAGTTTAGTGAAATAAATCACACTTTAAGAAAGTGGCGCCCAGAAGAAGCAGATTTCAAATGGGAATGTTTTCCCCAAAAACATTATTTGTGTTTGTGGCGCCATGCAGTCACAGCCATACAGTTACCTAAAAAGGGAAGTGATAAATTATTTTTCATCATCATTTTTGTCTTTATCACAATATTAAGGCAAAATATTGTGGTAAAATTATAAGTCCATATCACCCACCCCTGTGCTTGTCAAAGAAGATGGCCGCCCTGGGAAACTATGGTAACCCCCCAAAAATACCCTGATTTTCCAAAAATGAAATCTTCAATTAGTGGAAATATTCCAATCGTCCAGAACTAGCTTTAGCTGAACTAAAGCAGGGATTACACTTCCTGCATGTAAAGCAGCTTTACCTCAGGTCAAGGTTTGCACCACTGAACCCCAAGCTGCGACGGACAGCTGATGGAGGGAGAAGGGAGGACGACGGAGGCACTGGAGGGTGGGGCAGGCAGACAGACAGATGCAGCCAGAAAACATGGGAAAGGAAAACTTACTAACTGTTTTTGTCCCCTGCGGGAGGGTGCAGCCCGACATGGACTTGTTTGAGCTCGGACGTTTAGAAGGGTCAAGAGTGACCCTGCGAGGCAAGAGGAAGAGAAGATGAGAGGAACGGGAGGTTAGAGGCAGAAAGAAAGAAAGAAAAGCAAAGTGACAGGGATAAAATAATGACAGAGTAGGAAGCAAAGGTAGAAGAATACAATTTCAACAGAATGCAAAGAAAGGGCAGAAGATTGGCAGGTGTGATAGGTAAGAAAAGGCCAAAGTTGTTAAAGAAATCAAACAGATAAAGCAACAATAAGCAGCCAAGAACAGCAGACCATAAGAAACATACAGTCAGTCAATCTGAGCTGCAGACCTGGGTCAAATTGTTTCTAGGTGATAGAAATTAAAATGTTTTATCAAATACTGTCCATGTCACAGTTTACATGAACAATGGGATATCAGTATAATTGTGCAAACTGAAATTACAAAAATAAATTTGCTAGTTTAAAAAAAAACAAAACGTGTTTTTCTCTAAAAGAAAATTAAGTTTTTATGATTTTTCAAACCATTTCAGGTGTAAAGATGATTTAAATTCCAGATTTTTACGCATTTTACTACACACTGTTAAATCCTAATACGTCATTCATCCAACTAGGCACATTTCTCTGCATTTAGGTCAAGATGGAATCGAGAATTTGAGCAGGTTACATATTTAAGATTTGCTATACTACTATTAGACCCAGGTCTTGCATTAATGTGGGCAGGATTTGACTTGTTCTGGTTTAAAGGAAGGCTGGTAAGTTAGTACTGGTTAAGGAAATGACTGAAAGAGGCAGCAAGTTAGCTGTATGACCTTTGTGTTGAGGTCAGCTAATCAAAAGTGCTGTTATTGCAGAAATAATGGACAAAATTAAAATGTTAAAAATATAAAAGATCCTGAAAAAAGTTCATTTTAACCCATTCAGACTTAATTTTTATCAACAGAGCAAAAAAAACCAAAAATTTTTACTCTGCTTCAGCATGAAAAAAAAATTACAAGCAGTTCAAGAAAGTCAGCATTTATACTCAAAAATAAAAAATAAAACGTGAAATAAAATTAATTTTGAAACCACAAACAAACTGTAAAATGCTTACAGGAACTTTTTTCTTAACCCCAACACTAAATAATTAAACATTGGCTGATATACCCCAGTCCTGATGTCCACTGAGATGGACACTCGACTCTGACAAAAATCCTAAAATTTAATGATGAAAAATATGTTCAAAATAACTTCAAATACTATCACTGTAAGTATTTAAAATTACAAGAGAAGTTTCATGAGGCTGCCATGAATTAAACTTACATTTTTGACGGTAAATAGACACTTCCTTCTCCTCTTTTTTAGTCTTAGATCAACGCTCATACACTGCAAAACTCTAAATCTTACCAAGTGAAAAGACAAAACTAACAAAAAATTAGTTTTTGTTTTATTTTTGTTTGTCCAAACTTTCTGCACTGACGGCCAAAATCGCCAAGATAAAAGTTTTCAGGGACCAAAATTTGTTTTTTCTTTCCATCAAAATTCACAGTAATTATGTTACTTTGAACAAGTTAATTTTTTTTTCTACCAGAACCAACATTAGTATGAAATTTGCCTTAACGTTTACATTTATCTAACTTTTTGAGCCAATTCATTTCCATTTTATTGGTCTATAAATTGCTTTTGGTTCATTTCCAGCAGTAGAAAGGATAATTTTTTGACCCAAGTGAGTTTCTGAGTAAAACGTTGCTGGATGTTAGTGGCATGACTTCATGCTATGATCTGCTAATGAAAGATGCCAATATTGGTCAATAAGAAACTACAATCATTCAAATGATGAAATCCCTATTTTTTAAACCCAGACACACATCTTGTCCATTCCAGTGGACATCAGGTCTGAAGGGGTGACTCTAAAATTCTCTCTAATGTTTTCTACTTTGAACCTCAGCATCTCCTCTTACTTGCGGGTCAGCTTGGAGGTGATCTTGCTGAGCAGGTTGGATGGGGCCCGGCTCCTGACGTGGGGCAGCGGGCTGGCGTCGTGAGACAGCGTCGGGGACGCCGGCGGGGCGTGAGACGGAGGCCGGCGGTCTCTGATCTGACCCCCGTGGAAAGTGCTCCTCACCGTGGATCCTCTGGAGAGGCGGGATGACGGCGTGGCGGACGAGACGCCGGAGGCGCCGGCGATGCTGTGGGAGGAGGGTGAGGCCGGCGGCAGGCGGTGGGATAAGGTGCTGCAAGAAACACAAGAGCAGGAGGAATCAAGTTTGTTTGTATCGCACATTTCAACAAGGAGGTTACACCAAAAAAGCATCATACAGTTACTAATTAATATTACAATTAACTGGTGACTGTATAACATTACACGTACAAGAAATAAACATTACATTTTGTCAAAATCATCAAATATGTTGGTCAATGTTCCAGTTATGTTTCAAAAGCAACTTTAAAGACGCAAGTTTTTAGTCTAGATTTAATAGAAAGCCTTTTTTCATCTGTTTTGCTGCTTTATATATATATATATATATATATATATATATATATATATATATATATATATATATATATATATATATATATATATATTAAAACAATTAAAACAAACTATTTAATTAAATGTCATGAAATGTGCAATAGTCATTGACAAAGGCAGCTGTCGTCACTTTAAGAGGCTTATAAAAACCCAAAACATTCATTAACATAAACAGAAGCGTCAACATAAAGGCAGAGCTAATTAAGTCTGACTGTGTGGTATCTGAGTTAAGAGAGAAGCAAATAAAAAATTATATTATTATTAATAATATGATTAATAATGAAAGACAAGATTTGTAGAAATAGTAATCTTCCTAATTTTTTTCTTTAACATAAACAACGTATCCCATTCGTTTATTCACATCTAATTTCCTTCCTGTCAGTCAACACTTTATCACACACACACACACACACACACACACACACACACACACACACACACACACACACACTCCGTGGCTCATTGGTGGCCTCAGGCTGCTTTTCTTAACGCTCTAGATAACACCCCCACACACAGCGCAAGCGGCCAGACCCATTAGACGAGTTAACAATAAGAGCAGCCGCTGCAGAGCAAAATCGTTTAACGTCAATGAAACGGCGGCTGGTGATGACCAACAAGCACAAAAGAAAAATGAAGCTGCAGAAAACTAGCAGGGCGGCTGATTTAAAGGAGACTTCTAAACTGAAAGTTGATATAATTTCTAACTTATAGCAACTGCTAGTTTTCCAGCTTGTTTGTCTATTTTGATGGAAATTAAAGCTGAATGGTGATGAAATTCATCCTTTCTAAAAAAATAAACGTTTCACTTCATCTGGTGACATCACATGAGGGATAAATCTGACTTTTCCTCTTCTTTAAGTCCAAATCTGCCCTTCAGTGGTGCTTAGTTGTAGTCTGAACAAAAAGTCTGAGACATATGTGAGGCAATGAGAAACACATGGAGCTGGCATATGAAGCCAACCGAGGCAGACAGGAATCACTGAGGCGTCATGAAAACCACATGGGTTGATGGATAAATTCCTTTTTTTAGCTATAACTGCACAGAAATGTTCTGGAAAGCCCTGCTGACTTCATTAGCAACCATTAGAGTTAGGGCTGAAACGATTAATCGTGATTAATCATTTATTCAAATAATCAACTAATTTAGTAATTGATTAATTGTTAACTGAAGTATACAGACTCCACATAAAAATATACATATGGATGTATTACAGATCAGCCCTACACCAAATTCATGTTTAGTCCTGCAGAAAGAGCTAAACTTTTCTTCTTCAGTTAGGGATGAAACGATTAATCGTGATTAATCGTTTACTGGAATAATTAAAATAATAATTTTAACTCAAAAAATGGCCATTTATTGAAAAAACATGTTCAGATAAGAAGGAAAATCATCTTTGTCTGTAAATACCTTCTACCCAATTCTGTTAAAATAATTTCCCATTAAGCACCTTTTTCATCCAATTATTAAACTGTTAATCCCAAAAATAATGTGCAGAGCAACCCAACACTGTATTAATGTAAAGTCAAGCAGAAAAGTCAAAGGTTTTCACATGTTGACAATTGGAAACATTTTCTTATCTGACAATGTTAGGCCTGTCAATTTAAATCAATTAATCACACAACAAATTAAAACAAATTCAGCCATTTCTCTCCATTTTTCTACCAAAAACTGGATTGCAGAACTTGTGAGTCTGGTGTTTTGGTCTCAACTATCCATTTTTCTGAAAAACTTCATTTAGTTGTTTTGGGTTTTTAAAATGTTTTAAAGTTGCAGTGTTAAAATGCTTCAAAATGCCCTCAAAACAATATTATCGTTTACTATAAAAACCTGTGGGACAATTTATCGTCCAGCAAAATTTGTTATTGTGACAAGAACAGCTGATGCGTCCTTTGCTGCAAATGACCAACGGTTCCATAAAGGAATGCTGTTGTTGAGTTTAGGCAATAGCATATTGAACTGAATTATTTTTATATTTTTAATCTTGTATAAAATAATGGATAACTGAATGCAGGATGTGGGAATGTCATTATCTGATTAATCTATTAATCATCAGTATTTCTGCTGTTATTTGCACAGTTTTTATTGTAAATAATATCTTTTCTTCCACCACACAAATAAAGACGAACATTTTAGCTCTGAAAGAATCTGCCTCTGATCTAAACGTGCCACTGAGGATGTGTTTGAGATCGGCAGGGCCCGTGATGGATGGCGCGGCGTCACATTGACGAGGTCTCTGGGGCAGCAGGAGGGTCACGTTAGGACACATCTGACTGCTCGACTCTTTTCCCTTCACATTTCCTCTGTCTGTCACACTCCCTCCAACATCAGCCGATGAATCGTAAAACTAAGACAAAAGGCTGCCTCTGTAAGAATCCAGCAGCAAGTGGTGGAGGAAGGCAGAAAAAAAACTCAAACATGTTTTTTTATTGGCTTAAAGTGATCTTCCATTCCTCCCATCGCTGTCAGGAAGAGACATGGGAGGAAGATTATCCCCCTCTAAATATGACTTATAAACACTAATCTTACAGCTAAACTCAAAATTCACTCAGTATTGCAGCCATGAGGAACATGACTCAGCTAAAAATATGAGCTATAAATACAATGAGGTGAACTCTGCCACATTATTATAGCAAAGGGACTGAATTAAAGTTTTTAACTGAATTAATTGCAGAGTCTGTAATCAATTAACATGAGATAAATTCATCCTTTATTAGTTCAACAAGTCAGAAATTTAAGCTCTGAAGACAGAAAGTGGACAGAAGTCAAATAACATTTTTTAGGAATTTAGATTGAACAAATTAATTCTCAGAATAAGATCTGGATCTGGATCAAAATGCCTACTAGTTTTTAGACAAGTTTAATTAATTGGACAACAGCTGATTTGAGTGCAGCAAAGTCAGCTTCTCAGTAAAAGTCTCTGGATCAACATGGTTCTACTTATTATAAAAGCTTATTTATAAAAATACAGACACTTTGTGTTGTACTTAAAATTGTTTCATTGTACGAAAATCATGTTGTTAATGATTTTTACCCTCAGGACAAGTAAAAACTCTCCATCGGAATCAAACAAAATCAGTTCAAGGACCACAAATAGCCCCTGCACCATACTTTGGACCCCCAAATGGTTGGAACTTGGATGTCTCATAAGAAAAATGATCCCAATCTGGCTGTGGAATGGATACAGATGACCAAAATGGCCAGAAAACGCAAACAGAGTTTAACAAACAAAATGAAATCCATGATAAAAATTAAGTCTCGCAGAATTCAGTGAATGTTTGAACCAGTTCTCTCTGGAGTACCCAAAGAGAATCAGTGAATGCACCTGGAGGCCGAAGGTTTTACCTGTTTTCTTTGCCATTTTGCAGCAGAGATGGTCTGTCGGCGCCGGATCGGTCCGTACACACGTACGTGTTCCTGCGAGTCATGGCACTGGCAGGGATGTTATTCTGGAAGAAAGTGCAAACAATACGAACCTGTTAGGTCTGGTAATAACTAACGATTATTTCAGTAACCAATCCTTCTGATGATTAATCAATTAATCAGATTTTTCATTTTTTCACTGAGACAGAAATGTTTAGCTCTTTCTGCAGGACAAACATCAACACAGTGCAGGGATGACCAGTGACAACAAAACAGGAGCTAAATGGGAGATTTTATTTTAACAGAACATGAGCAAAGTTAAGACAAGAAAAAAAGCCTGAGGTTTTTTTTATCTTAAGTGCAAAACATATCTTTGTACAGTTTTGGTTAACTGACTGCTCTGATTGTGTTGTTTTCTCAGCAAATGGTTTTATTTTGAGTCTATATGCGCCAGTCAGCCATTAATAAGTCACTAAATTGGTTGACAATAATCGATTAATCACGCTTAATCATTTCAGCTCTAGTTCTAATGGACATTGGTGAGAAAAGCAGAACTTACCAGGATGTATCTTTTCAGATACATAAAGAAATTCACCCATCCGCTCATGTGGTTTTTATAACAAATCGTTTAATCCGATTAATCCAGTTAATCAAAGCCAGAAAATATCTCCTTAGAGTTTATCTGAGAGTCTGCAGGAGTAATGGTTGCAAACCTCTGCTGTGCAAAATATCCTGATATATATTCACCCGATAAACCTCCAAATTAGTAAATCTGCTCTAAAATAGTTTTTTTCTCTGTTGGTCTGCTATAACCTGAGAAAGCTGAATTATGAGGCCTTACCACAGTCGAATTGACCTCCTTGCGTCTGTCGGGGATCTCTGCTTTATTTGGGTTGTGGGCGGAGCTAACCATGGGACTGGACGGGGTTGGGATGCTACGGGAGCCCACAGTGGAGCCACTCGGCTTGCGTACGGAGAGCCGCTCTTCTCTGAGGGCCGCGGCCTCGCCCACGCCGCTGGGGCTTCGTTTGGGGTGAGCCGCCCCCGGAGCAGCCGGACCACCTACTGGACGAAACCCGAAGCAGTTCACCTACAAATGTCACCTTAAAACACATTCAAACTCAAAAGACCTGAGACCTTAAATATTATTTTATCAATCAAATAGAAACAGTTTTTATCTAAATGGT
The DNA here is from genome assembly GCA_922788865.1 of Poeciliopsis turneri. Lineage (NCBI taxonomy): Eukaryota > Metazoa > Chordata > Actinopteri > Cyprinodontiformes > Poeciliidae > Poeciliopsis > Poeciliopsis turneri. The sequence goes on from CAKLNU010000850.1 coordinate 48,393, forward strand.
GCCAAATTGTAACAGTGCTTTTTTGTTTGCAATCGTGGCAAAAATTGTGAGTTTATTGCAAATTTTACGCAAACATTTTCAAAGACATTGTGTTGAAATGACCAACTCCAACCTACAGGTGGCAGTATTTCTTACTTCAGGCAGCCATATTGACTGCGACCAACATGAGAAGTAAAAACGAACCACAATGACAGTTCAAATACTACATTTTTTGAGAATATTTTTCTATTATTACCACAATCACACATTGTTTTTGTTTGTGACAAAAATGACAAAAATCAACATAAATTTGGGGACTGATCAACGTATTCAATTTTAAGAAGTGGTCATCGAATGCAGACAGTTGATCAATTGTTTTTTGAAAACATTCATGATCTTTAAGTTACAAAAATGAAAATGAGTTTGACATGCCTGCCTTAAAGAAACTAAAACGTTGAACTCACAGAAGTCGGAGTGTCGTCTCTGGCGGTGGTACGTGGAGGCGCTTCGCTGAGGCTTGTGACTGGAGGAGGAAGACTGAGCGCCAGAGGAGGAAGAGGAGGTGGAGTGCTTGCTCATCCCGTTGGTGATGGCGCTGGGCCGGACGCGGGCGAGACTCAGGCTGCTGGCCGACCGAGACTCGGTACCGTCCGTCTGAAAGGCGAAGCCACAACGTGAGCATGGATGATCTTCTTTCACCACATCAGAGCAGGTCTGGGTCACGTAACCATAGCAACGCTGCCTTTTAAGGCGGCAAAGCCACATTTCTAGACACAGGAGATGAGCGATGGGATCGTTCTTCTAATTCAAATGATTTTCAATCATTTTTAAGTAAATAAAATAATAAAATGAAGAATATTGACATTTCTAAACATTGTCTCCACAATAATTAGAGATCAGCTGCATTATATTGCACATTATTTATTGGCCACCTGAGGAAGAGATGTAAAAACTTAATTTATTCATTGCTATTAATTAATAAGTAATAAATATGGAAACTAATAAATGTCTACAAGAAAAATAAGTATTACTAAATAATATTATTTTATGGCATTTGTCAAAATGCTTTATATATTTATTTCAAGATTTATTTATGTATCTTATTTCATTATTTCTTTTGCTAAACTTTTCTTGCGTCAGAGAAAACTCCTCCCCCTCATTTGCATATAAGAACATAAAATAAAAAAGCTTGAAATAAAAGTGTCACAAAATAAAATAACATCAGGAAATAAATAAAACTGATTAAAAAAATAAGGTCCCCATCAAAAAATACACATTTTTTTATTTATTTAATGGAGTATATATTAACTATTAACAATAACATATTTACTGTAGATGCAATGCACAGAATAAAACTTAAAACTATTTTTTAAAAAGTTAAATACAAAATCAACCGAGTTTGAAGCAGATTTAAATACATTTTCCCTGTAAAATAAACCCATTTTTTAAAGAAATGCCATCATTTCTATTGCTAAACTAACACAATGCTGATCATGATGGCATAATTCATATATTTGATTTTTAAAGCCACAGAACAGAGAAACACTCCACCTCCGTCTTGCGTCCCAGCAGCAGGTACATGGCAGTGATCTCATTGTATTTATGTTTAACCAGAGACTCTCGAACCTCCTCTCTGTCGAATCCCATCCCTACGATCACATCTGTAAGAAATCAGAGACAGAAATGAATCACTGAAGATGCAGTTCTTTGTTGGAAGCTGCAATCAAAGTCTCTCAGTCAGCAAAAAAAAGCAACGCAAAAGATGAAAATCAAAACTTCCTTCCTGGTCTCAGGTTCACTCCTCGCTTTCTGCTTCAAAATTTCTCTAATTTTCTTGTTTCTCAGCTGCTTTCTAATCCAAAACATTAGAAAGCTTAAGCCTTACAACAAGGTTTAAGCATTAAAAACAACCTGGCTGTTTTTTATCACCTTGCGACATCAAGGCTAGTAAAAGTAAAACTCACCGATGCGGCCGCTGTCGCTGAAGTCCTCCTCAGGCTCGACGTGGGGTTTCAGCTCGGCGCCTTCGTAACCAACATTGATCCACTTATCTTTCATTATTTGCTAATGGCCAGACAGAGAAAAAGGGTTTTACTAAAGAAGAATAAGCCCCTCCTTCTACGCTACTGTAACCAATTAAAATGCAAACAATTATCTGGTTGTTTTGCAGCAGAAAGCAGGTAATGTTGTCTCCCAGTACCAAACAGGAACTAAGGGAAATTTACTCCACTAATCATGTGTGCAAGCAATGGCAAATAAACTGACAGATACATTTTATTTTATAGTTCTTGGGAGCACCGCCCCTTTCTGATGATGCCTTGGGCAAACGCCCATATCAACAACCGCCACTGAATGCACATTTTCACCAAACCTTTTCCTGTCTCAAACCAAACATGTCTGAAGATTCTCAGTTTTCCAGGTTGTTATATTCAGGAAGGTTTAAAGGAAGGAAGCCATTTTGTTTTAAACTTTAATTTAGAAACTCTTCATTCATTTCCTGTTGAACGACAGCAAAGACTCTGGGCGCATATGACTAACTCCGACCTGCAGAGGGCAGTATTTTTTACTTCTGCTGCCTCAGCCTTACTTGATGCAAGTAAGGCTCATATCGACTGATCAATATAGTGAGTAAAAAAAAGTCACAACTCCTGTTATACATAAGCTCAAATATAGTAAAACCTTTTGTTGCATAAAACTTTCATCTTCCACTGCTGTTTGTTGCCCATAATGCACTGCTGCTGGTCTGGAAAGAGGCTCTTTGGGAAAAATAAGTAGTTCAATTAATCTGCATTATGTAATTTTAACACGTTATCATTTTTGTATCAATCGCACGCTCTAACATGTTAATGTTCACAGCCATAAATGTTAAATAATGCTGCCTTTTGAGGACATTCATGATGTTGAAATGAAAGCTAAAGTATGTGCACCCCTCTCTCTTTGTGGATCAATTTGCTTCAAATTGATTGTGATGCTTCAGTTGTTGACTGTGTGTTCTATGACTTTGCATTTTCATGTTTTTATGATGCCTTTGAACTGCCGTGTTGCTGAAATGTACTGCACAAATAAACTTTATTGGTTGATTGTAGTTTCCCGTTCACCTCCAGGGAGCAGCGCTTGGCGGGGTTCAGGACCAGGAAGCGGCGCAGGATTCCCTCACAGTCTGTGGACATGTAGAAGGGAACGCGGTACTTCCCTCGTAAAACCCGCTCCCGAAGTTCCTGAGCATAAAAACGCAAACATGAGACTCCATGAATTTAGACGGCTCCCCTCTAGATGTCCACAACGTTTGGGCGTACCTTCAGGTTCTGGCCATCGAATGGCAGCGACCCGCTGACCAGCGTGTACAGGATAACGCCCAGGCTCCAGATGTCCACCTCTGGGCCGTCGTACTTCTTCCCCTGGAAAAGCTCCGGCGCGGCGTACGGCGGCGACCCGCAGAAGGTGTCCAGCTTGCTGCCTTCAGTGAACTCGTTGCTGAAGCCGAAGTCGGCGATTTTAATGTTGGAGTCGGCATCGAGCAGCAGATTCTCCGCCTGCAGGACACAACGTCCCAATAGTCACTTTGTCAGCTCCAGTTTACTTAGAGAACGTGTCAAACTGAAGGCCAGGGGGCCAAATCTGGCTCGCCATCACTGTATCTGTGGCCCTCCAGATTCTGGAGAGACACATGAAGCCTGCAGCTCTGTGCTTAAATATTACTCCATCACTCAAGTCAAAGCAGTTTTATCTGCATGATATCAGTCCCTCCAGTTTTTTACAATTCCACAATCTCAGAAATGAACATAAAATCAACACATTGCTGATCTGTTTCAAACTAATGTATAGTTATGAGTTTATAGCAAATTTTAAATTTCCTGCTGGAATTATTTCTTAGGGAGTCATATTGACTATGATCAATGTAGCGAGTAAAAACATATATATATAAAATCCCAATTACTGTCATTCATAAGCTAAAATATCACGAAAGACATTAAACTGACCTTCAAGTCTCTGTGAACAATATTCTTCTGGTGACAGTAGTGAACAGCAGAAACAATCTGAGGAGAAACGGAGAAAACAAGAGGATAATTTGGCTCTAATAAATCAATAAAAAGTCACTTCAAAACAATTAAAGTAAAACCAATAAGCTCCAGTTTTGATTTTAGTTCCATATCACAGGCTTGCTGCAGATAATTTTCTTTGACTCTTTTCAGTTGATTAAAAATAATAAAAGTTTCCAAGAAAGAGAAAAAGTCAAATATTTAAAAAAAATATAGTCTTCAATGAGAGCAAAGTGGAGCCAAAGTAAAATTTGGCTAACTATGATCAACTTAAATCTGATCAGAGCTAAAGATTAAGGTGATGGTAAGGAGGCTTTCCACCCTCAAAACTTGGAGCTGAAAAAGGAACAAAGTCTGAAAAAATCTAAACCTTTTTCAGACTGAATCTTTCCAGACTAATAAATGCAGAAAACTCCAGTTTTTTTCTGTCTTTCTGCATCAGGAACATTGAAATGCAGAGTTTAGCTCAGGAAACAGATGCAGACCCCGGTTTGCTGTTTAACTCACCTGTCTGAATTTGGCTCTGGCCTCTTTCTCCTTCATCCTGCCATGAGCCACGAGGTAGTCGAACACTTCGCCTGCAGAAAAAGCAAAAACAAAATATTCAAACTGTAATTGTGGAGAAGAGAGAAAGTGCGCCTCATTCAATTCTAGGGTTTGGCAAATGAAGACAAATCTAATCTGGCTTTTGCCAGGCGGATCTCTTGTTAAATATCAGTGACTTTTTTTGAATTATTGTTTGGATTTAGCAAACAGAAATAATTGTAGTAATTCTGACTAACCTAAAACAAGAAACTTTTGGTCTTATTTAGCAACAGAAACACAGAAAAAAAAAATCTATCTTATCTTTAAATATTTAGTTTTGACTGTAAATCTCTTCTTCCAAATCCAGGCTTTTAATCAAGCGTTAGATTACACTTTATTAGAAAACTGCACAGTGTCAATATCAAGGACTTTGTGCAGAAATCAAACAATTTCCAAAGCTTGGAAATGAAATTAAAGCATTTTCAAAGAGCAACAAGGCTCCTAACCCAGATCAGTTCACCAAGCAGAGCAGAGAAAATATAACAGCGAGGCCATTATTTTATTCCCACAGGAGAGTTTTCTCTAATGAAAATTGAGTTTCTGGCTTCAATTAATTAGCAAATTGGACTTTAGAGCCGAGAAGTGACCAATCTAATCCACCAGTTGGTGCTGCTGGAGCGTCTGCTCACCTCCGCTGGCGTACTCCATGACGAGGTAAAGAGTCTTCTCCGTCTCAATCACCTCAAACAGCTGGACTGCAACACCAAGAGCACGAGAGGTTAAGACCACCGTCGCCATGGAAACGGGATCGGTTTTGGAAGAGAAACCCACCTATGTTGGGATGGTTCAGGGTTTTCATGATGCGTACCTCTCGAAACAGCTGGAAGGAAAGCAAGAAATTATGAAATTGTAAAAAGAAAACATCAGAAAGTCTAAATTAACTAATTTCTCTGCAGGTTTTCTTTCACTTTAATCAAACTGGATGCGTTTATCTGCTGCCTCCCAATCAGTAAAACAACCCTGACACCGACACATCCCCTCTCACTCTGCGTACGCAGCCGTTTTCCTCTTTGCTGCTCGCGCAAAGGTTGGTGACATCATCAGGGGGCGTGTCTTGCCCAAAGGCAGTTTGACCGGGAATCGAACTGGCAGACAGCCAGTCAAAACCTACAGCTGTAGTTTCCCCTCTACTATCAGTTTTCACAATTTATGAGTTTATATTTGATTTATTTGTAGAAAAGATGGATGGATGGATGGATGGATGGATGGATGGATGGATGGATGGATGGATGGATGGATGGATGGATGGATAGATAGATAGATAGATAGATAGATAGATAGATAGATGGATGGATGGATGGATGGATGGATGGATGGATGGATGGATGGATGGATGGATGGATGGATGGATGGATGGAAAGAGGTCAGCTGTTATGTTGGAGGAAGAAAAGCCCAGTGAGGGATGAAACCCTCCTCCTCCATGCGTTTATTGCGTCTTCCCTCCGTTCTTCCGCCCGTCTTTCTTCTCAGAGCCTTTAGATTGATTCGGGTCGCCGCTGTAAACACAGACCCCCGTCCACAGGGAACGAGTGTAATTGAATTAAGCGCACGGTGCATCAGCTGCTCATGTGAGCTTTAAGAAGAATCATCGACTGGGATGGCTCCGCCATCTCCCCTCTTCCTCTCCACTCATTTACCTCTGCTGCGTTTTCACTTCTTCTTTCTCACATTCTCCAACCATTAGGTGTGAAATCTAATCTGTGCGTCGCTGCTTAAAGACTTGGAGGAGATCTAGAGGTGAAGTAAGGAACTGGGAATGGTTTCTGACGCAGAAATCGGAAGCTTAGCAAGCAGCCAGGAAACTGTTGACTCACTGGTATTGATCCAATCAATGCTCAGTTCATGCTGCTGCGAGAAAGTAATGTGAGGGGAAAAAAGCTGAATGCCCCATTCAGGACGAGGACTATTTGCTCTTTTTCCTTAAAATCAGTCCGTCTGTAACCAACCTCTGGCCGTGCGGCTGGAAAGTTGGGCTGGGAGAAGCTGGAGTCGGAATAGGATCGGAAATAATAAATAAAAGCTGCGTCCATCAAGTCTCCTTTTCAACTTCTCAATTTCAACAATTCAGGTTTTATTTGAGCTTTTGAGATGCTAATCAGCTGTTCCCAGTTGTAAAAATAATTCCTTGTTGCCACGGTTACTCATCACAACATTCCACAAGTAAAAAAGGGCAAAAATCTGCCAGGCATCCAGAGACAAAGGGAATCATTTGGAAGGCCTCAACGTAAATTATGACCAAAAGTCTAGAAAGAGTTTTAAAAAACCTCCAAAATGTCATCATGAGCTGCACAGGTCTAGAAATCCTAATTTTACTTATCTCTAGAAATAAATTTCATCATTTATAATCATAAAGTTCCCTCTGCATGTTTTGACGGAGGAGCGCCACCACTACAAAATAAAAGCGCCACACCTTCAGTTATATCCAACAAACGCTAAAACATCAAGTCATATGAAATATACATATATAGCCCATATTTGTACACTGATATTAACCACAATCACAGTTTGAAATTAATAAAAATGTCAGGAAACATTAAAATGTTCTTATTTTAAAAAACAACATTTCTGCTCGTGGCCGTCTGGCTGTGAAGTTTGCTACTGTGCGCTGAAGTAAAACGACGACATTTTGAAGAAGAGGAAGAGAAAAGGTGAAAGAAATGAAAGGTTCAGTATTTCACATATTTAAAACAACAGAGTAATGGTTATATGGTGGTGGGTTTGTCTAAATTAGTATGAATTTGATCAACAAATGTTATTAAACTTTCCAGAATAAATGTAGAATATGAACATGTCCTTTTTGCCATTCATAGCTCTGCAGGAACTGGAGTCCTGAAGGTTAATCTGGTTTTATGCTGCCGCATAATCAAAATCCTGATGCATCTTTTATACCTGAACAAGACAGAAATACAAAGCAGAGGAGAAAAACCGAAGCCTCCTCCTGCTTTCCTGCTGTCTGTCCGCTACTTTGAAGATGAGCTTGTGGGAAAACCTTCCTCTTGTGCTTGGTCAGCAGTCGTGTGTCTTTATTGTCCAATTATTCCTTTTCAAACTGGAACAGGAACAACAAAGAGTCAAGCAAGAACAATATTGTTATGCCTAGACACTCACAAAGGAAAGATACGCTGCACAATGGCATTACAAGTACATAAAAAGGCACAGGAGAGGGTGTGTTGCTCTGCGTTTATTAGGCCTAACACTGACAAACAGAGCCCGTTGTCTCTGGTTCTGCTCTATATCTCGTCTTTCTTGGGTCCCTGCTGCTGTGCCCCAAACCTCCCCCGATCCCCTACACGACCGCCTCCTTTGTTCGCTCGTCTGGAATTTAGCTCCTGGCTGAAGGGGCCTGGGCAAGGGACAAAACGCACTTCCACGGCATTAAATAGAGGCCTGAACACACACACACACACACACACACTTCACTTGTGTGCACGATTGCAAAGATAAATGGCTGCCTGTAAAACTCTTCTGATCTCAGAGGAACACCGGGATTCTCACCAAGGTCTCCCAGATTATCCAGCAACATACTGAGTGGAAGCGGCTCCACATGATCTCTTTTACAGCAACAAAGATTCAAGATACAAGACAAAAACATGCAGGAACCCAAAAACCAACAGTTGCTCCTTCTAATGCTTCTAATTTCTGACTAAAGCTGAACCGATTAATCGCATTAATCGTGATTAATCAATGATTAAACTAAACAACTATTTTATTAATAAATTAATCATTGACTGGAGTATATAGGCTGTAGAACATGCAATCAGAATTAAGCAACAAAGGCAATTAATACTAATATTTTTGTTTTACCACACTCATTAATTTATTATTATGTTTTTTACATAAAGTCCCAAGTCGGAACCTTTATATTATTGTTTCTGGTACGACCGTAAAGCTGACGCACAAGCGGTCGCCGCTAACAAACCCGCTACTCTTGGCCCACTGGGGTAATTTCCGCTTCAAAAAACGTTTTGATTATTGATTATAGTTGAGTCCATGTTTTGCTAATAGCAGTTAGCCTAAATTAGCATTTGAATGCTAACCATGCTGCAGCATCACATACAGAAAACTGTTCTTGATTGTTACAACATTAATATAAAACAATGTGAAAACCCCAACATTAATTTCTATCATTACGTTTTTATAGAAATTGGAAACAGGAAGAAATTCATGAAAATATTAAATTTTCTCAAGAACCTTTAAGCCAAGAATGATGTTAATTTGGTGGAAAAAAATCTGCATGATTGTTTACTTGATGTAGCCTCTAATAACAGCGAATGTGTCGCTCTGGGACATTTCTCAACACAGCATTTCAACATCACTGACAATGTGCAGCGTCGGTAGCACAGACACAGTCCGAGACCGCAGCTCCGCAGTCCCTCGGCTCCCAAAGCCGCTTCACATTTTTGTGGAGTGAACTTTGGCGCTCCGAACAACAAAGCTTACAGCTGTGATTACAGTGGAGCTCCTGTGGCAACAAAATGTCTGGGAAGAAAGCAAGACATAAACCTATTGTACAAACAGAGTTCATAAACAAAATGTGAAACAAAGAAAGGGAAGAGAGGAGCGGTGAAGGAAAGGAGTGGCTGAGTGACAAAATAAAAACAAAACTAAAGTAAACCTGATACATCTGGAAAAAAAGAAGAAAACAGACACAAAATTGACATCAATATTGGCCAAATTTAGTCATTTTTTCCTAACGTCCAATAAGTAAAACTAAGCTAATATTAGCAACCAATGATAATTCCCATCTTGCAGCATTCAGCTTCTATCTGGAACAAACTTCCAGAAAACCGCAAAACAGATGAAAACTTGAGTTAGTTTAAATCAAGACTAAAAATCCACCTGCTTAGAATTACTTTTGAACCTTAATAAATGGATTAACCAGCAGATTTGGTGATTATTTATGATTCTGATGATGGCACTCATTACAGTTTAATTAAATGTAACATTAATATCAGTTACTGGCCAGAACCGCTGTGGTGAAAAATCAGTGAATGAACACCTTTTAATATCGGCACAAAAATGATATTGGTACATCGGACTGCCATGATAAGCTTTGCTTGTCCCAGAATTTACTGCAATAAACAATAATATTGTTTTTTAAGACCATTTTCAAGTGATAGTAATAATGCAAAAAATACATTCTCAGATGTCAAAATTCTAACGAACATTTAAAAGTTGAAGATATTTTAAATATATAAAATAAATAAACAATCAACCGAATAAAGAATAAAGTCTCTACAAACAAAATTATTTTTGGTAGATAGAGAGAAAAGAGGATATGATAAACCAAGAAAAGGAAAATTATTGAGTTTGTTTTAATTTATCATGCAATTAAATTATTTACTGCAACAGGCCTTTTACCAGCAATATTTAAATCTGAAATCCAAGATTATTGAAGGAAACTAAACTTCTTTAAATGTTTTCCTATTTACTAAGATCCTATAATCTTTGTGGAAACAGGATTTATTCTGCAACTCAACGTGTGGCTGAGAAAACTCAGCGTTGGGAAATACACACTTTACTCAATAAGCCTCCACATTAAGTCAATTAGAAGTACATTTCAGTCAATATTTCACATCTTTTATAGAAAATAGAAATATGGTTTCATGCATCCATTCACAAACGGCAGAAATAAAAACATTTATTGCTCTAAAATAAATGGAAGTGAAGCTGATGTGTCTCATAAATAAACACAAACCAGTACAGTTTTGCTCCCCTTAATGTATGATATTATCATCCCCATATGCCAGCGAGAGTATACGCCAATAAGTGGCCGTTTGTGTAAAACGATGACAATTAGGCAGAAACACGGAACGTCAGTTGAGTCTCTTCTCAAGGCTTTATTTACCAGAAAAGAGGTGATCAATGGGTTGAGTTAACATTTAGTCAGCAGAGCTGCTGAAGAACAAAGAGATGCTTATTTAGACTGTGAGAACTGTTCCTAAAACTCAAACAGGAACAAATGGCAAACATTACGAGTCAGGAAAAACACGAGAAATGTCCTGATTAGGACAGTTTTCTGGGTATTGATTCACGTCGCTTTAGATCTGGCACTCGCTGACACAGACTCCCAAAAGATGGAATACACTGAACGTCATGTATGAGCTTGAAAAATAAACACATAAGCAGCAACAGATATTCTGCGGTTTAATATTTTACTGGGTTAGTGACTCCAAATGAAAGAAGATCTAAAAATTAAAAATAAACCATATTTCCCCTACTCCATGCTGCTGAAGCTCACTTTCTTCTCCTACTACTCTCCTATTTGTATTATTTAAACTCTTAACTTTATGTTTTCTCTTAGTTTTTGTTTTTTCCTTAAAGCTACACCCTGCCTGGCAATAATCTAAAGGCTACAACTAATTATTTTAGTAATCAATCAGTTATTCTGATGATTAACTGATTAATATTCTACAGATTTTTCATTTAACTGCTTCAGTTTACTTTAAAAAATATTAATAATCTTTTTAAAACAGCAAATAAATACGTAATTCAATTACATTTTGAAATAGAAACACAGCATCACACCTAAAATGCAATAACAGCATTGCTTTAGTGAACGCTTGATCATTTGATAAAAGATACATCTGAGATAAATAATCTAACATCAACATGTGAAAAGTTCAGACCTTAACATCAGTATAGCAGACGACTGACCCAGTGATTATTTTATGACTAACTGAATAATTGGATAGCAAAAGTGATAAATAAGAGTTTTTTTTTATTTTTACATGATTTAAACCGGGCGGAGCTAAAACCTTTTTTCATGTTAAATGCAAAATGTATGTCTTTTTCATACAGTTTTGTCTTAATTACTGCTCTGAATATTATGTTCTTATGTTCAAACTCCTTCTTTTGAGTCTGTATACACTAGTTGACAATTAACTGGTTGTTTAAATAATCATCAACTAATTTAGTAATCGATTAATCGCAATGAATCCGATTAATGGTTTCAGCTCTTAGTAGAATTGGCAACAGCGAAGGGCTAATTTTTCAGAAATCCCAGAAATGTAGAGAAGTTCAAAACTGTGTTACCCAGATTTCAAAGCATGAAATTTACAATGCGGGCATTAAACAAGAGTACAAACAGCAACCATGTCTTCTGCGTGACGCTTTGACTTTTTTTTTCTTTTTATTAAAATAAACCTGTGCAGGAAACCGCAAAAGCGAGAAAATAATATACAAACATGAGAGGGTGCATCTTGATTTTGTTTTGTTAAGACTATTTTCAGCCAACAGACTCAGATTCAAACAAGTGCAAACCAAACGGACCAAGTTCAGACAGCGAAGGGCTTAATCTCATTAATCATGAATGCAGCACATGTAGTTAAAAGATTAGCCTAAATGTCAGTAGACAAGCATGCACAGACTCATTACGTCGAGCCTTTAGCCCCGTTCGTTCCAGCGCACAGAGAGAACAACTGATTGTGGCGTTACGCAGACACACTGAGCCGCTTCGTGGCCTTAATGTATGAATACACAACACTGGGAACACAAAACATACAAATCCTTTACAGCACTTCAAAGAAGAGCCTTTAATCAAACACTTGGACAGCTGAAAAGAGGCGCTTTCACCGCAGCAAACAAGCACAGCTGCTACAATGCCAAACAGATTCACTTTGAAATCCTGCAAAAATGTTTTCTAGTTCTTAACCGGCATCAGAAATCATTTTAAAGGAGCCAGAAGTCAGATAATAAGTGTAGAAAAGTCAAATGGAAGTTTGGTGTCACATTTAAGACAAGTTTAGATGAATCTGGATCAGCAGCTAACGAGAGAAACGATCTCAAGTATGGTCTGTTTAAAAGTTGTACTTGGCTGTAAATTTACCCTTACTCTACCGTTTACTATTCTTACTTTCTGTTTTTATAGTTTCGGTAGAGCAGCAACAAGCAACTATTTTATTATTTGAACGATTAATCGATTATTGAGACGATTAATCTGATTTAAAAAAAACTGGCAGACTGCAGATTTTACATTTAACTACTTACACCTTTTTAAATGCAATATTAGAAATCCATTGAAATATGCAAATAATTATTTTTTTTTAAATAAGGACACAGACACTTTATTGCCTAAAATGCAGTAACATAGTATTCCATTAGAGTACACTTGATCATTTGTTGATTAATTGATTTTTTTTTTTTTTTTTGATTAATCGGTTAATAATTGGAGAGCAAAAGGTGCTGAATAGGATTTTTGCAGATTTTGAACCAGGTGGAGCTAAAAGTGCCAATTAAGGAATTGAAGGTAGAACAGGAAGGTTTTCTTCTTTTTTTCAATCTCAAATGCAAAATGTATATTTGTACATATTTTGTTTTAGGAGTGTTGTTCTGGAAAATTGCCTTCTTCTGAGCCTACTAAAAAAAACAGCGAGTTAATCATTAATCAATTTACCACATTAGTTTAAGTTTCAATAACTGATTAATCACGATTAATCACTTCAGCCCTAAATGTTTCACCTGAAATTCCCCATTGAGGGACAATAAATTTTCTTTCTATTCCTCACTGTAATCCTATCAATTTCTTTTTATATAATAGTCATGTTTATCCTGTTTCAAATAAAACAAACTATTAACTTTTTTAAAAACATTTGATCTTTTTTCCAAAGTTGTCGTTCAAAACTACAGATTAGACACAAATACTAGAAGTTTGAAAATGTCTGAATCCAACAAGTTCGTTGAGCTTAACACAAGGCTGAGCTGAAGCAGCATTTCCTGTATAATTCCTGACTGGTACCAGAAATTAAGCATTTATTTCCACTTATTAGCTAAATTGCAAGATAATTTGTGATTTGGTGTAATTTCACACCAAATAAATAATTTTTTTTTTTTAATTCCCAGTGAACAGAGACGGATGAAATCAGGATTACAGAAAGGGGGAACGACTTTATATCTGATTATAGCGCAAGAGAAAATCAACTTGAATCAACACTTACAAGGTATTTTAACTGATTTTAGTGCAAGTGGTTCAGCTGCAGACTCGAGTTAAAGGTTTAAACTGCATCATTGTCTCTGCACATTGAATGGACTCGTTTTCCGACAGCGTGGATCTGGCGCAGCAGAGCGGGGAGCTGATGGCACGTTGAACACATTATTCTGGATTAAATGAGGAATCAAAGCATTGGACACATCGAGCTTCATCCAGCTCAGGGACTTTCTGCCAGGGGATCACTGACTCTGTGGACTAAACACTGATTTTAAGCTTTTTAATCTACTTAAGTTGAATCATTTACAATTTGATGCTTTGGAAAAGTGGAAGTATTAGATTTCGACTAATTGTACAATTGGTATTTTTTTTGCAAGTATTGCTAACATGATTTGTCGGAATACTTAAAAAAAAAAAAATTCTGCTTATAAATATATAATGAACTGACAAAAATGATTGGAAAATGACTGAAAATGACTAAGAATCAGCAAATAATAAATACATTTGAAATTGTCAAGAAATTAGATTTCCTCGTGTTTGAATTAACTTAACAGCTTCCTTAACGCTTCCTGTGCCTTGACCAATCAAAATGCCTGAAAGAATACGTTGCCATAGCAACAACATGCTCTTATGCATCGTTGAAAAACATGTCTGTGGTCGAAAAAAGGCACGTCAGTCGACAAGTCCAACAAATTTAAGGCTAATGTCGGACAATGTTGAAAAACGTCAGTAATCTCCGAGGTTTTTTCATGAGCAGCAGCTCAGAGTTTCATGTGACTCACCTTCTGAAGGCTGGTTGGGTTCAGTTGGGTTTTATCGATGATCTTTATGGCAACCTGGAAAACAGTGACAGAGCGTAAAAAACAAGAAAATACATAACATTCTTAAAATGTGGACTTTATTGTCGTGTTTGTTCAATCTTTTTAATTTAGCATAAGTGTTGCTTTTCTTAAATTGTGTCAATAATGTGACTTTTAATTAATCACTTTAATCTTTTAAATTTTTTATTCCCAAATGTCAACAAACACTAAAAGGTTATCAACGCAATGTAAAGCCAAAGTGGGAACAGAATTTTTTTGTTAGCTTAATTTTTAGCTCCAAACAAAAATATTTGGCTTCAAATTAAATATGCAGCTTCAAACTATATATTACATTTGAAGCTAAATATTTAGCTTAAAACTAAACATTTTGCTTGCAAACTAAATATTTGTAGGCTAAATGTTTAGTCAGCAAATGTTTTTAACAGCTAAATATTTAGCTTGCTAAATAAATATTTATTTTAGGGTTAGGGTTAGGTGTTAGGGTTAGGATAGGTATAGGGTTAGGGTTATCTATATATTTGGCCTTCAAATTAAATGTTTAGTTTGGAGCTAAATAAATTTTCTTAGAGACTCAATTTTTATCCTGTATACACCATATTAATCAAAAGAAACATCTAAATATGTCACTTTGTGTGTAATTTATAGATATTCACAGCGAGTTTCACTTTTGAATTTAATTCCTGAAATAAAATAAACGTTTGTGATATTCTGGTTTACTGACATGCACCTTCTATAAATTCAACATAATTTATAAATGATTGTAGTTCCTGCAGTTTGGTGGATTTATGATTACATTTTTAAACTGTGATGTAAAATCATGTTCCTGAATTATATGTTAGGAGATTACCTTATTCAGTACTCAAGCAACACAATAAAAAGAGGACAAAGTTCAAGACCTGCTGTTTTACAGCACGTTTATGACGCTGAAAGCTGCAGTCAACAAAAATAACTCCAGAAGCCCTGAATAGGAGGTGGCGGCTCGGTTCAAGACCCCATCAGGCCCTCAGCTGTAAACTGTGACAATATTACTGACTTCTGCTTTATTTGGGTGGAAAACTGCAGCTTTTCACATGATCAAGCCGTGTGGAGCTTCCTGAGCCTCCAGGTTTCGGTTCAACCGATGTAGGTCAGCGGGTTTTATGAGAAGAAAGGTTTCTGTTTAAAGGCGACTCGCCTGTTCAAAGAGCGCAAAGCCTCAATTCTGCTGCAGGGTTTTTATCAAACTCGTGGCTAAAATGCTTCCAACCAATTCACAGCTTCCTCCAGAGCAAGAAAGGAAGCTTTCTTTGGAGTTCTCGTTTGGCTCACCTCTCTGCCCGTCAGTATGTGGCGGGCCAGCTTGACTTTGGCGAAGTTGCCCTTGCCGATGGTTTTCAGCAGTCGGTAGTTCCCGATGTGCGGCAGCTCGTCCGAACACAGGGCGATGGAGTTTCGGCAGCGGGCGCCGAGCGAGCGGCTCGACCAGCCCGTACCTTTATCCGAGCGGCTGGCCGACAGGGAGGCATGCTGCGGCAGGAGGGGCAATCAGTCAGTCAATCAAGCTTTGTAAAGCACATTTCAGCAATAACGCAGTTAGAAGTGCTTCACATCATCAAAACAGAGAAAAACAGACACCATATTAATCAATTTCATTTTTGACTATGTTCTGTGTTTTATATGGATCCTTGTTTTAATGTATAGCTACACGTTTGTCTTTGTTTTGTTTGGTTATTTGATTTCTATTGCTGCTATTCGTTCTATTATTTGGTTAATTATTTTGTAGATCAATAAAATATCTGCATATAAATACAAAAGACATTACATTTTACCAATTGGCATCATTACACGTCAAAATGTTGATCAATATTTCAGTTATAATGTTTCAAAATCAACTCTAAACTGCTGGATTTTTAGTCTTGATTTACAGAAACTCAGCGTTTCGACTGTTTTGCAGTTTTCTGGAAGTTTGTTCCAGATACGATGGATGTAACTTTGCAGAGTTTCACGTTAAAACCGTGCAAGCAGATATTTTTAGAGTCCAAATTTCTGATTGGTTTCGGTTGCAGCCAAAGTTCCCTAGTTATACGTGACCGCATCACTTTACCAGAACCGTCAAAGACTTCGAGACTCTGGTTCTGCAGTCATGTGGCTCCAGAACCAACTGTAACCGGATCACCTTGGTGCATCTCATGTGATCGTTCATAGTTCACATTCTTCACATTCATGACTTGCTGCAAGGTCACCAACATTCAGCCGGATGATGCCGATCTACTCAACCAGACAAAGCTCTGATTCTTGTTGAAACCTGGGACATCCCCGTCCTACTCATTTTAAATCGCAAAAAGCAACATTAATAATTATTCTTGAAAGGGTTAAAAAACCTGCTTTTCTCTGCAACAAAACAAGAATGAAGAAAATGAACTGAATGTAGGATGTGGGACGACATGACGAGCAAGGAAGTGAAAACGTAAAGGAGGCACCAGAGTCTGATAATTACTGCAACTATTAAAGTTCATGTGTTGAGTAAACCAGGACATTTTACACTTCTGTCATTATTGAAGTTTGAATGCTTCACTTTCACAAACAGGAATGTCAAAGTGGTTGTATTTCATTTCAGTCACTTCCTGGCAGATAAAACACTTCAGGCCACTGACAGATTGTGATTTACAGCTTCCTTCCAAGCAGCGTCACTATTTTTAGATCCTTCACTTCTCAATGTTGGAGGTTTTTCTAGACCAAAAACTATGGAGGACAGGTCCTGCCAAAATTGGCAATAAATGTAGAAATAAATTTTCTCCATTCCCTCTCCATTTTTCTTTTATTCCAAAGATTTAGAAGATAAGGAAAATGAAAAAACTGCAAAGAGAAAATATTACAGAAAATGAATGCATAATAATAAAAAAAATACCATAAATTAAAAATTTTTAAATAAATATGGAATACAAAAAACTGCGACAGACTGGCGACCTGTCCAGGGTGAACCCCGCCTCTTGCCCGGAATGCAGCTGGAGAGGAACCAGCAACTCCCGACCCCATTAGGGAGAAGGGTGGTTAGAAAATGGATGGATGGATGGATAGACTACATCCATCCATTCATAATATGAATGAATCATAATATGCAAAATGATTCATTTTGCATATTAAGCAAAATGAATCATGAAATAAAATTTGACAGTGGGTAAAAATGAGCAGAATATTAACAAAAGAAGAAATAAAAATGAGACTAAATACTGACAGTTTTGTATTTAACACTGAAGTATCAAATTATGTCACACTGTGTAATCAAATGAGTTGGGAAACATCTTACTATTATTTGACTTATTTATACATTTTGGCAGTATCTGTCCTCCATAGATCTAAATAATTGCTTCATTATAATACTTGCAGTTCTGAGCCAAATGTTTTTGCGCCTCACCTGGTTATTAAGATCCACACTGTTTTAAATGTGACAATCTGTTTCTATATTACGATTCTTATTACTCTGCAGACTTACCAGCCTAGTTAAACTATATAAATTGAAGTGAATATGTTGGAAATAACTGACCAGAGGAAACTTTAAGCAAGTGAAAGTGTTTGTTAGGACAACTATTAGAACTGCAGAGACTGATTGCCTTTGTTCTTTGTCTATATTATCCAGGCACCTTCATTTTCACCCCTCCTTACCCTTTACCCCCCTCTCCCTTCCCGCCCCGGCTCTTCCCATCCCCCAGACAAATCAATTTTCATCCTTTCCCTCCATTCTCCTTTTTTCTGCCCAGACACGCCCTTTCTTTTGTCTCCAGCTGCTATCTTCATTTTCAGCAAACTCCCATAAATTCGGGGCTCCATCGATTCACTCCTTCTGATTAACATACAATTTCTTCACTTGGAGGTGCGGTCCGACAGCCTCGGAGGACGGAGAACTGAGTCAGAAAACGAATTAGGGCGCGAGCCTGTGGGATAACGCCCCCACTAATCATTATAAATGTGATAGGACGCTCGGTCCAGAAGATGGATGGCGCTAAGTGTTTGGGTGGGGGTGCAGGTGAAGGTTGCTGTTCAGATGCAATTTGCACATTCAGCAAAGCTGCTGCTGCTGCTGCACACCTTGACCTTGGAAACTGAGCGATCACATCACCCTGCCGGCGCTGACAGGAGCTGATGGGAAGAGCTGAGACAGGAAATAATCTTGTAATGATTACTATTTTAAAGATATTATTATTGCTGTTTTATTTATTATTTTACTTTTTTATTTATTTTAAAAAAGCATTTTTAATTAATTAAACTTTCCGTTATGCAAATATCACATTTTGCATGTTTTCCTATTTCCATTCAGGTCAAAATTAAATCTAAAAACAGCCCAAACATTTTTTTTAAAAACAAACAAAACAAAAAAAAAACACCACCCAGCTGTTTTTTTCTTTTTAGCAACAAGTTAAGTCTTTTTCAGAAAATTAGTTGTTTCAAAAACCTCCCAAATATTAAGTCTTGATCAACAGGCACGACACCGTTACCTAGCAACCCAAGCTGAGCTCCAGCACATTTGGTCAGCTGGTTTAACTGCTGTATGCACCGTACAATGGCCGCTGGAAGAGGCAGGTGTTTTCTTGTTGACTTGTCACTCAGAAACCACTCACTGCAATTTTGCTGGTTGTGCAGGAGGCTCCACTTCTCCTTTTCAAAGATGTATGGTTGTACATTTGCGCATGTTTTTAGGAGCGAGTATGAACGTTGAGTTGTGGGGCGTGGCCAGCAGAAGCTTATTTAAAGGGACAGAGCCCTAAAGCAGCTCATTCTGAAAGGAGTTCAACTGGGCAGACAGGAATCTTATTATATACCAATAATTTTGTGCAAAAAATTGAATGAACATGTTTTGTTTCGCCCATAGAGCAGGGATGTCAAACTCATTTTCATTTTGGGCCATATCAAAAATCTTATAAACTAATAAAACTGTTAAAATATAATGAAATAGCTCTTTGTTTGAGCACTCAGTAAGCGTTTTTTTTATTATTATTATTATTAAATATTAAACATCTTTTCACACTGATCCAGAACTTTGTGACTCTTTTTGTCTTTTTATAATAAAAACTTAAAATTTTGCAGTGCTACTTTGGAAACATTTTTGAGTAATTTTTGTGATATTTGCCCTAGTGTTTCATATGTGGCTTTTTATCAATCGCTGTATTGTTTAAGTAGTCAAGTTTCCTGTAAAATCCACCTGAACCATTAGAAGTTTAGTTGAAGTTGTTAGAGGGGAAGCAGTGACCGCAGCGCCACGTCAGGATTTAGTGAAATTCCTGTGTGACGGTGGAAAAACATCCACACGTCATTTCGACAACGATAAACGCGAGTTGTTGACAGAAGGCCGGCCCCGCCTCTTTTTCTTCTCTGAACTTTTGAACTCCAAGCTTGTTCAGCAGAAAAGAAAAGAAAAATGTTTGAATCAACATTTCGCTTACAACATCGGAAAAATGTTTTGTTATTGAAGTGAAAAGTCTTTCCTCTGCCTACAACCCCCAGAATGCTGTGCAGCTGTGGCTCGGAGTTCACTGAATATTATATCGCGATATAAACTGTTATTGATTTATTGTCCAGCCTCACTGGAGGAGATTAAATATATAAATATAAATGGATGAATGGAAACTCAGGAATCAACTCAGGTTTTCCATTGTTGATATGAACTATCAGCATCAACTAACTTTAAGAATGTATTACATAATTTCCTCTTTTGCAGACCGACTCATAAACAACTACACAGGTCGCTGCAGCCAAAGAAATGCGAGTCTGATTTTCTACGCTTATCTGCAGGAACTGCGACGCTATTTAAGGATCGATCTGAATGTGCAGCAGCTACGCATGTATTGATGTGAAAGTATTGAGCAAAGACAGGATGTGTGATGTCAGTCCCCTGCAGTGGTGTGGCGTAATCCTGCGTCCTCAAACTCTTAAAAATACACATGGTGGCAGCTTCCGCTTCCTGTCCAGCAGCTCACAGACTCAAAAGATGTCACTAAGAGAATGAATATTAAGTACTGATGAAGAAATAGTGGAGTTGTTTGGGTCTCAGCAGAAAAAGACTTTATTGTCCACTTTCTAGAAAGTTGTTGTTTGCAAGATGTTTCTCTTAAAGTTCTCCACAGAGGCTTCCTGAGCATCTCTGCAGGAATCTGGACATTTTTCCTACAGGGTTCAGGATCTTTCTCAGTGTGACAAGAGCAGAGGGGAAGTTTCAGAAACGTCTCCCTGCGTCAGATCTTGCCCTGGAAACGGAGACGTCACAGCGATGACAGCAGCCGTGTCACATGCTGCATTGCGACGCTCCTTCCTGGTAGGACAACACGAGGAAGAGACGGCTGCAGAAAAACCAGCCGGCGTCTCTGACCGACTGGTCTGACGGCGCTGAGCTGACGGCTGATCACCGGTCAAGATTTAATGGAAGGAAAAAAACTGCAGATTCTCTGTACTGAAAAATCAACACACTAATGAGGAGAGAGCAGCTGCATCCAGTACAAATAACTAAAGATGAACATTTCTTTAAAAAGCCAAAGATAACGGTCAAGAAAACCTGCTGTCTCTTGAACCAATATGGAGTAACGTTAGCTTATAATAAGTCTGCGTTGAAATGAAGCTAGATTAGCCGTTAGCTTCGTTCCAAGCTAACGAAGACGCTAGTCAAGTAGCACAGCTCATTAATAATAGTGCAGATTTTTGTAGAGTATTCTCTGGAGTCTTTATTTAGATACCAGTCTTTCATATAAACCTTGTATTCTTCAATACATTCATTATAGGCATTGCATTTTGAAGCAGATTTCTCCAGAAGTTGCCTTCCCATTAAAGGGTTAAGAAGAAAGGCGACTGTAAATTAAAGCTTCCCCTGCAACTCTCAAACTTGCCAATGGTTGTTGAAGAATAATAAAAGTAAAAGGCTTCAGCTGGTTTCTCTTTCAGTGGAAATGAGTGACAGAAATCCTCCCAACCACGCAGAAAGTCCACATGGTTAGAAACAATGACGAGCGCCTCTGTTTTCACTGAAAGCTGCTGAAGCATCAGAGCAGCTGACAGACATGTTTGGCTTCTGCCAGCCACTCAAATTCCTGGGAATCAAAGCGTTAATCCGGGTCAGACCCGTTTGGCTGCAAAGCGGTTTTTCTCTGACACAGATTACGTCCCCAGGGGAACCAGGCAGACGCTTGTCTCTACTGGAGCTACTGAGCGGCAAACAAAGCTACTTAAGAACTACTGAACGGCACAAACGTCTCATTTTCCTAAAAACAAAAGTTTCTCACAAACACTGGATCTTTAAAACTGTCGATATCTCAATACTAACGTTCCCCAGTGGCACCAGTTTCCCCATCACTTCCAGCCGCAGGTCCAGTTCATGCAAATGTAACCTCAGTCTGGATAACGTGTCGCCGCAAACACGCAGCAACCTGGAGCCGCGCCACGTTACTCAGCATATCGCTCTCCAGGGCCCTGCGATGGTCCAACTGAGCTGAGTAAGTGGTCACATTTATTCTGTTTGGACCAGCAGCGGCGGATTAAACGCTGAGTCATTTCTTGGCTGGGCCGGAGCTCGCTCCTTTCAACGCAGACGGATTTCTCCTCTCTTGCTGCAACGATTTGTTTCCCAAAATATGAGGTTTTTTGTTTTTCCTCAGAGGGTTTTTAAAAGACAAAAATGTGTTTAATCCTGAGTTTTCAGTCGGATTCATCCTGCAGGCAATAACTGATGTTTAACAACAGGAGGATCTAACATGTTTCAGACACGTTTCCTCAGTTCCAACTATAATGGAAATAATTGTCAATTCATTTACTAATTTAACAAATTTGAATTTAGCAATTTATTAAATGCTAATTGGAGTACACAGACTTAAAAAGGCCATTTTCTGAAAGCACTGGACTGGGGCTGAAACGATTAATCAGATTAATCGTGATGAATTAATTACCGAAATAACTGTCAACTAACTCAGCAATCGATTCATCTTCAGCTGGAAAAAGGCAGTTTGCTGAAAACAACAACATATTCAAAACGGTAATTAATCCAAAACTGTACGTTTAATCAGATTAATTAGTGAAATAATCACCATCTAATTTAGTAATTGGTTAAATTACTAAACACTGGAGTCAAACAGACTTGGAAAAGGACATTTGCTGAACAAAACCAACATATCCAGAACTAAAATTAGGCCAAAACTGCAGAAACAAATATGTAGAGACATTGCAAAACTGAAAAGGCAAAACGTCTGATTAAAGTTTGACTTCAGTGAATATAAATGCATGCCGCACCTTCCAGATTTCTCTCCATACAGAACTATGAAAAACATCCTTTATATTTCCTTCCATTTCACAATTGTGCACCGATTTGTAGTAACGAAGCGAGAAACAGCTGGAGGGCTGTGAAAACCTCAGCGAGGCTGAATCAGCTCCAAAGCAAAGACGCTTCCACGTTTGCACAGCAGATATAAATGCTGAGGAAGCGTGAAAAGAAACACATTAAAGTAATATTGTTAAATAATCTTAAAGTTTGGTGTCTGACTGGAAGCATTTCTTTAACATTTGCTCCAGGAAACTACAGGAACCTCAAAGATAAGGAAGCAACGCAAAGAGCAAGCAGATAAACCATCATCGCTTCAGGAAGTTACCACACAAGATTTACAAAGAACCTTAACTAGCATTTTGGTTTCCAGTGTAAATAAACTTGAATTAACACAAAACTGAAATATATGAGCTTGTTTTAACTTTTTTCATCGATTAATTGGTTTGTTTGTTTATTTAAGGATCCCAATTAGTCGCTACCGCAGTAGAGACGCCTCTTCCTGGAGTCCAAACCGCAAACATTACAACAAAATCATCAACCTGTAGTTGATTAAACACTCAAAATTCACCCAAAACTGCTGGTATGTGAACACAAACACAGCAACAAGCAGAAACTATCACGTTTATTGACATTAATTATAAGGCGACTGAAATTTCTCGGAAGTTGGAGCAGAAAAATCTCAACCTGCATGAGAAAAGTCAGGAGATTCTGCAGATTTAGGCCCATTTAGGACACCGGATATGTGAGCAGGTTACTCTGCAGCAGCTTGCGCCGGAGGGGAAACCGTACACCTGAGGAGCCGAGGCCCTTCGCACAACAGATTGACTGTGTGCATCAATTGTGGTCATCAGTGTCTTTTCTGCTGACTCTTTCTGTCGCGAGGAGCTCCTGACAATAGGTTTGTCTGCAGGGAGCTGTGTGTGCGTCTGCATGGCAGCAACACCGTGTGTGACGTGAACGGTGTTCATTCTTCGTCCGGCAGGTTGGGCGCCACCTGCTCAACAGCCGGCAAATATTTCTGAGATAAAACGACGGGGAGGAAAACAGGAAAAGACTCTCAACTTGACCTGAATCTGTGCAAACAATTTGCTTTTCACTTGAACAGGATTCCAGATTGTAACTTACATTTTAATATTGTAGCATCATAAAGTGGAACAGGAAAATATCTCTGAGGCTTGGCTGAACTTTGTCTTGAACTGAAGGATTTAACTCTAAAATGTTTTACAGTTTCGTATCTTTTTTTGTTTATGTTTTCAGGAACCGCAAAGATGCAGCCATTTTTACCCTCCATTTAAAGCAACAGCGTTGAAACTTTTCACTGCAGGGGTCAAAGAGCTAAAAGTGCTTGCAACTGATTTTTATTTTCTTGTCTTTTCTGAGCAGCAAATACAGATATGTTGTTAATTGATTCTTTGGAAACATTTCCTGTTTGTAGCCACGTTCAAGAAATCAGTGAAATGCAAATTGAGGTGAAACTTTTGAGTAAAAGTTGCGGTAGATTAGAATAAAATACCTACTAAATAAAATAAAATCTACTAAGCTGCCTCTTCTGCTTGTCACATTTTCTGTTTAAAATTTCAACAATAAGAAAATAATATAAAAAGCTCCTATATAATGATTTTATTTTCTAAATTTGACGCTTCAGAACCAGAAACAACAATAAATTCTTCGCCTGATGCATTCAGTTAACAGGAAACAAATCAGATGTTCAGGATCAGACCTGCAGTTAAGAAAATATTTCTTTTCTGACTGATTGATTTATGCATCACAACCCAGAAAAGCTTTTAGCTGCACGTTGACATAAAAAAAATCATCCGCAAGCAGTTTCTGTTCTCCTGCAGGAAGACGAAAGTGACACAACAAGTGAAACCGTCTCTAAAACTGTGATGCAGAAAAACAGACGCAGCTTTTAGCAGCAGTGTAAATCAGAGGGAGGAAAGTAAATCGTGGATGTTCCTGTAAAACGTGTCTCTGAAACGTTCTTCACCAACCCGGCCGCAGAAAGGCCCGGTAAGCTCTTAAGCCCTTTCTCTAATGCTGCTCAGCTCTTTGCCCACCGTTTCGTACCAACCCAGCTGATTCAGCTGCCGCAGTTTACAACTGCAACCCACTAATGAGAGTGAATATATCAGCTGGAGACTTGGCGACTTGCTCATAGGCTCCCCGGCCGGCCTGTTCAACACAGAGACCACTGTCCCACTTCCCTGACCTTTGAGCTCCGATTGCACACAAACCACATCACTGAGGCGTTGTGACAAATATAGGTTATCTAATAGCAGCCTGCCTCATTTTATACCAATCATGCACGGTGAGCTGCCTCAGCAGAGCCTGGAGCTGCTCAGGACTGTCTGCTGCGTTTCTAGGTGAAGCGGCCGGCGCTCGCTCGGCTGGCCGGCGCTCGCTCGGCTGGCCGGCGCTCGGCTGGCCGGCGCTCGGCTGGCCGGTGCGTCGGGACAACAAGTTCGCCGAGCCTGCGGTCGTCCAGGGAACAACAAAAGGCCTCCAAGCGGACATGTTGGTGTTTTTCAGAGAGCGGACGGCTGTGCATGTGCTCACAAGCAATAACCCACACCCACGATATGACTTCCTTTTTATTCTGTCTCAGACACGCACACACACACACAGCCTCATGATGAGCCCCGGGCGAAACAGTACATCTGTTCCCAAAGCTCTGCAACAGCAAACATGTTTGTTGCAACTTTCAGGTTGACATTTTAGTGCCAAATATAATCAAAGCCTTTTATCTTCTACTTTCCAGCCTCTTGTAAACATCTGGCAACTTTCCTCTAATTTCCTGGGACATAAATTTGGGCTGACAGATTCTTCAAAGTTGGAAAGATGAGAAAACATAGCAGATGCCTAAAGCTAGGCAGGCTTTTGATCCATTTCTGCTGAATAATAGTAAAAACATAAAATACCTATCTCGTTAAAAAGGTAAAGAGCGGTTGCACCATGTTGTGTTTATTATTAGAAAGCAAGAACTTATCAATCCAAACGTGCAATAAAGCTTCTGCTGGAGAATCCCGTCGCTTTGGACCTGCAGACCGTGATACCGTGACAGTCCAGCGAGTTTCCAGCCAACATCAGCGGGCTGGACCGCAGTCACGCAACAGGACCCCCGTTGTGATCCCTGCTTTTATACAAGTAACAACAACTCTTCATCATATCCACCAACACACACAGAGAAATCGATCCCAGCGCAGCCCTGAGAGGAGAGAACATGAGCCGCAGAACATGACTAAAGGTCACGGTCTGGATCCAGGATGGAGATGAAGCCCATAAATCAGTTTGTTGTTGGTGAAAGGAGCAGCTCAGGCCTGGGCGAAGTCAGAAAACAGCATTTTTATACAGATTTATTTAAGAGTCGCTAAAGAAAACAAAACTAGAAGATTTCGGTGCCTCATCGGTGCGACCATTAAAAGAAAGTCATGCATGAACAAAAACCGGATTCCTGAAAGTAGTAAAAACACAAAGCAAGAAAACAACACAGATTTTCAAAGCTGAATAAAATAAACAGAGAAATACGCTGATGCCTGAACACAAACGCAGTTTTTAACTGAGGTTGCAAACAACAAAACTTGAAATAAAATGATGAAAACTACAGAAAGCACAACAGGATGAAATATGACTTTTATTTAGCAAGACAAATAAAAGCCAAAATATTAACAATAATTATGCAGCTGAACGGTAAATATCAGCTACCAGCCAAAATATCAACATCAATATCGGAACCCGATGTAAGTTTTGACATCAGTGCTTCTTAATCTCCAGCAGTCAGACAGATTGAATGATTGTGGTGGAGAATCCAACAATGTGTAAATATGGTGCGTCACAACGTGAGGCTACAGCAATTAGTGTCACAATCCAGAGACGACATCTTTAACTTCAGGGTTTTAAGATTAAGCTGGAGGGAGAACAAGCATTCAGACTGTGTGAAAGGTTGTTGTGAAAGAGCTCGCGGCTACGACACGAGAAATACCACTGAGTCATAACCAAACGCAGGCAACAGCGTTTGCAAAAATACCTCTGACTGAAGACGAGCTCCCACCGATTCAGCCACGGAAACTGAAAAATCTTTCACTTCCAGGTACGAAAACGCAAATATTTACATAAACAAACATGAAGCCAAATAGGGAAAACTGTGTGGAAGGAAAAAATATATAGGAGCAATAACCTGAAGTGTCTCCCACATGGTCCCCCACCGAAGATCTGGTCCTTTCCCTGCAAAGCAGGCCCCAAGCATCACCCTTCCACCGCCGTGCTTAGCAGGATGTATGATGAACCGAACACCTGATCAATTCCCACAGCATCACAGATTCTCCACCGTGCACAAGCAGGACTGAAACGATTAATCATGATGAATCAAGTACTGAAATATACTAAAGTTAGTGACTAATTGATTACTGAATTAGTTTCCGTCATTGATTCATCATTTCAGCTCTAACCAGGATTTGGAGGCAGGAATGCTGGACGCAGTTTTAACTTAGTTTTATTTCCATTTTGTCTTGGTAAAGTCTAAAACTGACACGGGGCGTTTTGCTATCGCTACAGCATCAAATCCAATGAAAACCCTTCGTTGAGTTAGCTTAACGAGGCAGAAATGTATTTTCATCAGTGCGTCGTGTTAAATGCTTGTTGAGCAGGACTGTTTTCCTCCATCAGCCTCCATGTCTCCCTACAGGCCTGGTTCCGATGAATCAGCTGAAAACCGGCCAACCCTGAGGCCTCCTGCTCAAAAAAGGCAGACATCAGTAAACGTACCGATCAAATGGATTAACGAGGATCGGCCCGTTGTTGCCATGGTGACGTTACACAGAGAAAATTGCCCGACTTACCGGTTAAAATCCTCATTTTCTGCGTTCTGTAGCAAAAACTGAGTGAAAACCTTCGACAAAAGGAAGCAAAAATGACTCGTTATACAGATAGAAAACATTTGGTAGAGTTAATTCTGCTAACGACCAGCTTGGGTGTGGTTTAACACCAGTCCAGCTGCAACAGGTCTGAGTAAATATAAAAATGCCTCTCTTCATCTGCTCCATATCTGAGTGTTAATGAAGGCAATAAACACCCGGGTGTAAAAACCGAGCTGCAGTTTGACTGACTGGGAAATGTAGCTCTGCAGTTTCCCAACTTCTAACTGGAATGAAAGGAATAAATCAAACTTTAAAGTGACTAAAAATGGCTGGAGAGGGTGATGATACACGCCCAGAATGTCCTTCACAAACAGGAGAGAAAGTTTCTGTCCTCTGCCAGCTGCAGGCCTGGGATTCAGCAGGAAGGAGGCCTTTTGTTAAAAATTCAAACTATTTTAGGCCGGAGTGTCCCTGAGCTGGAGGCGGGGGATGCTGTCACCAGAAATAAGCAACAGTTTCACTTAAATAAACATTTTTGCTGCTAAATTATTCAATGAGCAGACGCACGAGGGCTTGTTGTTTTAATATCTGCAGTGCTTGTTGTGACCTTGTTTGTCTGATCGGTGTTTTAGGGTGATGCTGATTTCTACTTTCTGATCACAGTTTGTGTCGTCTGGCTGGCAGAGCCAGTGAAGACGCGTCCGAATCAAAACGCGGCGCGCTCAGAGGCAGAGGAAGACGCGGCGCGCTGGCCTGACGAAGCACATTGAGCAGAACTGCAGCTTCCACACGCTGGGTGGGCAGGAGCCGGGTGGGCTGGAAGCAAATGGATTCACTATTGATCAGCTGAGAGACGAGGTTAAAAGCCTGAAATGTTTCTGTTTTGTTGGGGTTTTTTTAAACAAATTGATGAGTAAATCATGCGTTTTACTTTGGCGAGCTCCCCGTTATGCCGTTTATCCCCTCTGCTCAAATCAAACCGTCCTTAATGAGCCGGAGGTTCACAGCTGCTCTTTACACACAGCAGACGGATTCATCACAATGGAGGACAGGGCCGCATCCAGAGGGCTCCTAACGGGGCCCGCTGACCAGCCACACAATCTGTACATGCTAGCTCACGATTAGCGCCGTAAACGTCACTCAAATTTGTTTCTTCCTATTGTGAAACAAATTTATTTTTACAAAAATACACATATATACGTTGGTATGCAACTAGTCAATTGCAATGATGAGAATCTCCAAAAATAAAGTAAAACTTTGTGTTTAATTTAACCTGAATCTAAGTTTATTTATTCTTTTTAATCCAACAAAATGTTTCCTAGTTTATGCTTTCAACCAAAAATCAACAGATTTCATGCTTAATTTAATAAAAAAATAAATTCTACAATAAATAACACATTTTTGACTGAATAAAAGCCCAATTACATGCTAATACATTGACATTTAAAAGATTATTTTAAAAATTAATTTATTCTGAACATTTTCATGTATTTATTGAACAGACTGATACATTTAGTGTTTATTTCTGCTTATTTTGATGATTGTAGCTAATTAAACTTAAAGTCCACCATCAGGAAATAAAAGTCCTACATAAGCTCAATAAAATATTGATACTATTAAACAAATACCAGGATTTTGTAAAGTATTTTCATTTCATCCTTGGTTGGGGCTCCTTTTGCATGAATTACTGCATCAATGCGGCGTGGAATGGAGGAAACAGGCCTGTGGATACGTTAAGGATCAGGAAGCCGAGATTCCTTTGATAGCTGCCTTCAGTCCAGCCACCTGAATTTACTTTGCTTCTTATCACACTTTATCCTTCCACTAAACTTTCTATTGACATCTTTTGATTGTTTGCAAAAGTATTAAAAATAGAAATGAAATGACAACAAATGTCCTACAGTAGATGTAACATTTGCTACTCTGAAAAAGTTTTATTTAGCTAAACCAAGGGTGTTCAAAGTGAGGGCCAAGGGCCATTAGTGGCCCCTGGACTGATTTGTGTGGCCACCGGACTGCAATTCAAGAATAAATTCAGACAAAAGTAAAATTTTCAAATAAAATCTACTAAACAAAATGTTAAATGCAACACAAAATGATCACATAGGAACAAATCTACTTATTGACTTATTCTCCAAGTTTAATTTCAGTATTAGAATTTGGCTAAACACAGAAAGTGTTTCCAAATGAAGACTGACCCTGATCCCGTTTTCATCGCTGAGAATCGACTAAATACTTTTTCTAAATAATAAGCAAACTGGTTTCAATTAACCAGGAAAACTTGCAAAAATCATTTGAGGTTATGAATCTACAATCTCATTCCTACAAAAAAATCTGTTTACTTTGTTTAGTTAAATTCGTTAAAGCTTTGTTTATTGTTGAGTGGGTAAAAATACAATGGAAAAAAGTAAAAATAAATTTCTGGCTGTTTTAGTTTTTGAAAATTATATTTTTTAGCCTGCGAGTATTTTTGAACCGATGATTTTGGCCCACAGACTGTAAAAAAAATATTCAATTTGTCTCATAATTTCATAGAAACTGAATTTTAGGTTTTCATTAGCAAAAATTGTTAAATGAATAAAACTAAGTAACAAACGATTAGATCTTCAGATATGATCAAAATGGCCATTCAGGGCTGTGGTCAGAAAAAGGGAACCCAACATCTCTGCAGATCCCACACATGCTGGACATGAACGGTTTAGACTTTTAGCCTCTCTGCAGATCCCACACATGCTGGACATGAACGGTTTAGACTTTTAGCCTCTCTGCAGATCCCACACATGCTGGACATGAATGGTTCAGACTTTTACCGTCGCATAGGGGTGGTGATATCGGCCTGTACTTAGTGGTAATCGTACCAGACTCTCTGTGTTTTTAAATGTACTTACATGGTCCTGGTTCCGCTCATTCCCAGGCAGCGCCGTCCGTAAAGACATTGTTCTTCCCTGAGCAAGTCCGCCAGGCGATAAATAAAAATAACTGGGAAATCAGTTTTTTCTTTTGTTCACACTTTGTTCCAAACGAGACCAAAAAACATCCAGGGTTAGGAGAAGTAGGAGAAAGTCTTTACAATCCTCATTTCTTACAGTCCGTGAAGGCAGCACAGGTCACCCAGACGGTGATCCAGATTAAGGTGATCCGTTAAAAACGCACCGGTAACCTCCACCTCATGATGTCTCCATCAGAAATACCCCTCCTCCAGATGAGCTGCCCCCCACCCCCCACCCCGAACCCCCACCTCACAGCCTCTACCGGATCATCTCCCTAGAACCGGGCCGGACCTTTAAAACAAACCCAGATCATCGGTTTCCTTTCAGCTGCATCATCCCGAGGTGACGAAACCGAGCACAACATCCAGGAGGAACCGGGCGCCGATTCCGAAACCGGGAGTTAATGCCTCCCGTTAGCCGGCTAGCGTGGCAAAAATCACGGATCCGACCAATGAAGCAGAACCAGAACCGACTGAGGACGCGCTCGTGTTCGCCGGTGTGAAGCCTGGGCCTCGGGATGTAAATCAATGACCGACTGCGGGTGTGTGAAAGGACGGCGGCCGCCGCTGAGTCAGTCCGTCCCCCCGGCTCTTCGCCTCGGCCCTGTCGCGCCTCTCATTGCCGCGGTGGACAGGAAACTCCCGGAGCCGCTTCCTCCACGTGTCCAACACCGAGCAGTTGGTGTTTCTGAGCGGTCAGAAGATCTGATTTTAATTCAAAGAAAGGAGGAGAGAAAACGGAACCTCGCCGCGTTCAGCCTCGGCGACAATAAGGGAGGGAGGGACGTCAGCAAGAACAGGCTGGGCTGCTGCCTTCAGGTGCTGCGCGAGAAAATCAGAAAAACCACCTTCAAGGCTGATGCTGCGTTCCGACGTGCTCGGACGTCCGATTGTCCGAGTTCAAAGACGGAAATAGCAAAGGCAACGCTGCGCTGGATTTATTCTGAAAGTCACAGCTCGATTGTGGGAAGATAATTTGTCTTATTTACCCAAACATTAACGGTTAAAATATAAAGTTAAAAAACCAAGCCATAGCTATGTACTTTTTGAGGTGCATGCTAACACATTAGCCGTTGCAAGACAACAGTGATCTGCCATTTAAAAAAAAAAAAAAAAAAAAGCTTTTTATTTATCCACCAATTACGGTTTAATTCAAACATACATACATGCCCATCCTGATCGTATCCGCATCTCATTTATGTTGCCCTCCATTTTAAACAGACATGTTGTTTAATTCCAACCAGGCACAAATAATCTGGAAACTGCTGATGGAAGAAAAAACAACGCGACCCTCCATTTTGCTAGTAACTTCAGCTAACCTGAATATTTACTATTCTAGTATTTTAAAGACAAAATCAATGAAATAAAAAAAGTATAAATAAATAAATAAATAGAAGAAATATGGAGCTAAACTGAGGCCATAACTTACAGAGAATAGATAAAATGCGTGAATATTTTAGACTGCGGCTAAAACCACTTAAAACTGCTTATTTTAGTTGTTTGAACATCAAATAAACACTAATATGCATTAATAGACAGTGGAAACCATCTTAGCTCTCTAAGCTAATTTATGTTATTTGGAATGTGCTACAAATAAAAGGAGCAAATTATGAATAATTTGGAGCAACATCCAAAATAAAATTCAGTGAATAAAAATGGAGGTAGCGGGGTAGTCGGAGGCCATTTTGTATTTCTATGCTGATGATTGGTAAATATTGGTTATTAGCTGAAACAGCAATGTTAATATCAGATATCGGTATTGGCCCAGTTTTTCACATCTGTGCCTCCTTAACTAATTATGCATATCGTAAATCCAAACAAGTTTTAGGTCTGGAATTAAAGTTTCATCACCATATTATGCAGTATTGTAATATAAAAGGGAACCTGAGAGATTCTTATTGCTTCTTTTTTAGGTAACTATGGCTGCAGGGCAGAGCAAGAATAGAACCCCAAACACAAATACTGCTCTTGATTTGCAGTACACTCCTTTAGTCAGATAAAGAAATGTGATTTGAATCATTTAACTACACAGCAGCAGAATGCAATCATATTTCTGTGAAACAACAAAACAATGGAGAAAATAGTCAAACTAAAGTTTTGGGGGTTTTGAACATCATCAACTGGAATTTATTGTGACAACAATAATCAAAAATTCTTATCATGATAAAAAAAACGTATCCCAATAAACGATATAATAAATGCCAAGTTTAAACAGCAGAAATGGTTTAATCAGTTTTATTTTATCTTTCAGATAACATAACATTCAAGCTATAAAGGTTTGAATGTTTTGTGAGGGAAACATAATGAATTCAATCATAATGAATATGAATCAGCAGGTTTAAACCCCTAAACATAAACTCTCCCGCTTCCAGGGATAATCGAAGGTAAATATCAGAAAACTAAGCCAAAAGTTTCTAAATCAGAGGTGAGTCACTAAAAATTACACTCTAGTCAGAGTAAAAAAGTATTTGGTGAAAAATCTACTTAAGTACTGAGTAACTGATCAAATTATCAATCATGTCATGTTTAAAACTGACATCATCAAACAAACCAAAATATCAAGTCAAATGGAAATTCTGGTATTTTAAGGATCAAAATCACAATTATTCATATAAGTAACAAATAATAACAGACTAAAACTGAAATAATTTCTGCAAATCAGTTTCTGTCAATTAAAATCTGATCAAATTATAACAGAAACAGCAGCTGTGTATCTGTTTATGGTGGATTTCTGGTTAAAACATGTTTGTTTTTCATTCAGTGGGTAAAAAAATCCAGAAATTTCTCTCAAGTAAGAGAAAAAATACTTCATAATGAAATTACTGAAGTAAAAGAACAAAGTACAGCGTAATAAAAATACTCCTGAAAGGTCATTTTTTCAAAAGAGTCACTAAAGTAAACGTAGCTGAGAAAATGTAACTGGTTATTATATTTACAATTAATTCAAACTTTATGCACAAACTTTCTATTTTAAAAAATCGTCAAAATCTTGTTATATAACAGGAAAGAGAGCAGTTTATTAAAGCAATAAAGATAAATAACATTTATGCGACTAACTAGGACTTAATCCCTGATTTGATCATTTATTTGGTGATAAAAAAAATCATTAGAGGAAAAGTTCAAGCTGCTGTGATTGGATGGAGTTTATTTACCTGGACTGATCTGAACCTGCTGGAGCGAATCCAGGGCCTCATCCTGGTTCTTCCCGGGCGTCCTGCAGACTGAGGCGGCGACACGCAGCGCTCAGTCTGCAGAATCGATCAGCTGATCAGTCTGAACACAGAGAACGTCACAGGACGGCCAGCCGCTCAATACGTGTTGATGGAGGAGAGGCTGTGGTCTGTTGCTGCTGCTCTGCATCCAGGGTTCGCGTGTGAGAGAACACAAAAACATCATCAACAAAATATGTAACGTTTAGTACCGAAAAAATTAAAAACGATGTTAAACTCATGGCAAACAGGATTAAAATGGAACAACTGACTTCAAACTGTATGGAAGACAATCAGTGCCATAAACATAAATAAAGAGAACTCTGATTTCAATTCCAGAATTCAACCAGTGTTTTCATTCATTTTGTCATTACTTTTGTCCAAGACCAGACCACCAACTCTGCTCCTGTCCTGCAGTAGCGGTGATAATGGCCGCTGCTCCTGCCAATCCCTGATGACACCCTGACCTGTAATCTGGGATTACAGCTCGCCGTCAGGACAGCTGCTGATGTCACTCATAGGGATTTTAAAAGAAGCGCACAGCAAACTGAAAACAGGCGGATAAAAAGTAACGATTTGTTCACAGCTTGTGTTTTATGAGCAAATCAATAAAAACAGAAGAGCGATGGACGTCTGTGTGCAGCGAAGAGAGAGCAGCAATCCTTCATTCCTCTCAGGGAAAATAATTCAAACCTTTTATTTCAATAAATAAGTTCATTTCCTTACAAAAACTGAGGGCAAGCTTCACTGCAAGGTCAAAGAAATGGACTGAATGGCAGCTATTCTAAGAGCTCAGCGCCCTCTGCTGGTAAATAAGAGAATCACATCGTTCAGCATCATATTGTTATTTGTAAAATGCACAAGTTATGCAATATGGGAAGGAGTAGTTATTGAATATTTTAATTATCTCTACAAATGAGGTTAGGAAAGGTCTAAATGTTCATCACATTTTTTTTTCACAAAATCAAACTGAAATAATGAAATTTTAGTCATAAAATCTTAAATGTTTGGATCAGTTAGTCGACGTTTTAGCAAATAGTTGTTTACTCTTACTTGAGCGATTCCTTTTTACTTTTGATTGATTTAAAATATGTTGCTGCTCTTACTTGAGTGCAGTTTCTGGGCAATTCAATCGTGCCGCGTTAAAATGTTCAAAAGTGGAAAAACTGCTAGAAAAGCCCTCAAATCTTCTGAAAACAACCCAGGCGGTGGCCACTAGGAGTCCCTTTCTCTCTCTTCAACAAACACCTCCTAAGTTTTCTCTGCTGTTTCAGCAGATGCATCAAAAAGACACTCAAACCTAAAAAAAAAAAAAGTCCCCAGAGTTGCTTTTGAGCCTTCAGATCAATCAACCCTCCTGCCACGTCTGCAGATCACATACTTCAAGGAAACGCTGCTTTCTAGTGAGGTAAGATCTGATTTAAACTCCAATTTACATTTAAGTGCATTAATATCTAAAATATAAAACAGTAAAGACATAAATGTAGGAACCTGCTTGCTTGTTTCTTCTCTACTTTACATCCAACATGAGTCACAAACTGTGAAATTCATGTTTGAGTTGAACTGTTGTTATGTTTTGCTGCAGCTGATGATGATGATGATGATGCTGGCAGCGTTAACTCTGGCCTCCCTGACCCTCTTGGCGCGGGCGGCGGACCTCTGCCCGCCCGCCTGCCGCTGCTTCGACAACCTGACCACAGCCGACTGCCGGGACAACGACCTGACCCAGATACCGCCGCTACCGGCCGGAACGCTGAAGCTCTTCATCTTGAACAACAAGATCGAGGAAATACCCGAGAACGGGCTGAATGAGCTGCAGGTGCGCAGCCGCATGCTGCAGTTTGCTGATACATGCAACACGCTGTGGGTTGTTGGTTGAATGCCGCTGAACAGGCATAGAAAGCATAAGCTTGTGAAACCAGCTGACACACATGCAGCCTTGGTTCACTGGTGCTTTCGCGATGCGTTCAGTTCGGTTGATCTGCACAGCAACAGATCGGAACAAATAACATTTTGAGGGAATTAATTTAAAATAGTTATTTCAATTTGATCAAAGATTCGTTTTCTTGGACAGGGGTGTCCAAAGTGAGGCCAGGGGGCCAGTTGTGGCCCGTGGAGTGGATCTGTGTGGCCCCCAGACACAAGGACACATTTATATCATCCATAGAAAATTTTAGGTATTTGTATTTTATCAGCCCAATTTTTTTAGTTAGCAGGGCCACAAATCTGCTCAAAAACAGACTTAAGTCACAAATGTTCTACTAAAGTTAAGGATTTTCAAAGATAGTTTCATTTTTGTTGCAGGTAATAAACTAAAAAATATGTTTTGACCAACAAGTGAGGAAATTGTTCAACTTTGAAATGATTTTTCTGGCATTTTAGTTAAAAATACTTATTCATTTGTTGCTGATCAGGTTGTATTATTTGACAGTTGTATTATTCTTGTATTTATTATCGTGTTATTACCATATTCTCATAATATCACAACTTTATGAGTGTGTTGTTACAACTGTTGTTGTATTATTACCATATTACCATGTTATAACAGGTTTATTCTCCTGTTGTTACAAATTTATTCTGAAATTCTCAACTTTATTCTTGTTTTGTTACAACTTTTCCCATATTATTATTATCTATTATCTTGTAGTATTACGACTTTCTTTGCTTACTTTGACTATTCCCATAATACAGCATTAAGTTAATGTTAAACGTAGAAGTTAGTTTTCCATCTCTAACCTCCTCTGTGTGACCTCCAGGTCCTGGACCTGACCCAGAACCAGCTCAGTGCCTCCCTGAACCCGGTTTGGCCCGCCATGGCCAACCTGACCAAGCTGCTGCTGCGCGACAACAACCTGGCGTCTCTGCATCCGGCGCAGTTCCTGAACTGCCCCGCCCTCGCCTTCTTGGACCTGAGTAAGAACCACATCGTGCATCTGACGCCGGGATTCCTCTATGGCTTGACCAATCTGAAGACGCTGTTCCTGAGCAACAACCAGATCGAAACGCTGCAGGCGGAGGTTCTGGACGACGTCGTGGGCCTCACAGAACTTCACCTGAACTTCAACAGCTTGAGGGAAATCGAGAGCGGCGTCTTCAGGAGAGCCGCCATGTTGAGAAAGTTGGATTTGTCCAACAACCGGTTAGTGAAAGTGGAGGATGGCAGCTTCAGAGGAGCGGCTGGTTTGAAACATCTGGATCTGAGTGGAAACCAGCTGGTCACCATTCCAGCTGATTCGTACCACCCGCAACAACCTGGCGGATCTGTCGGACAGATCGCTCTCCGGCCTGAACAACCTGACCAACCTGGACCTGAGTCAGAACCAGCTCTCCTCTCTCCCAAACCAAGTCTTCAAAGACCTGGCCAAGCTCAGGTTTCTGACAGGAACCGACTGACAGAACTCCCGCCGGACGTTTTCAGGAGTTTGAACAATCTGACGGATCTGCAGCTGGACGGAAACCAGATCTCAACGCTGCCGCTGGAGGTTTTCGCCGCATTGCACAAACTTCAAGACCTGCAACTGTCCCACAACCACATCCTGGAGCTCCATCCTGCTCTGTTCGCCGACACGGCGTCTCTGCAGAACCTTCAGCTGGCCCACAACGCCCTGACGCTGCTTCCAGACGGCCTTTTCCACAAGCTGCAGGCGCTAAAAGAGCTTCACCTGCAGCACAACCGCATCGCTTTCCTCCACCAGTCTGTCTTTGACTGTTTACCAAAAGTCACCAGAGTGGATCTCTCCAACAACCGTATTTCATCTCTACAGCCAGACCAGTTCAGGGAACTTTCCAGGTTAAGAGACTTGAAACTGGACGGAAACCAGTTGACTGAGCTCCCCTCAAATCTTTTCACTGCTCTTGGGAAACTGGTGACTCTGGATCTGGGCCACAATAATCTCTCGGAGTTGTCCTCAGACACTTTCAAAGGGTTGATCCACCTTAAGGACCTGATTCTGAGCTTCAACTCGCTGCAGAGCGTCCACGCCAACGCCTTCCAGGATCTGGGCAGCCTGCACACGCTGCTGCTGCAGAACAACAGCCTGGAGCGTTTACCCCCCGACCTCTTCCACCCGCTGCCAAAGCTCCGGGAGCTGAACCTGGACGGAAACCAGCTGGGTCGCCTCAGTCCTCGCCTCTTTCAGAGGCTGAAAGACCTGCAGGAGCTCAGCCTGAAGTCCAACCGGCTGCTGTCTGTAGAGACCAAGACTCTGAAGCCTCTGAAGAAGCTGACACTCATCTACCTCTCTGATAACATGTGGAACTGTTCAAGTGTTGACATTTCCTACTTGTGCAACTGGGTTAAGGCAAATACAGAAAAACTAAACGACAAGCCGGTCTGCTACTTCCCGTCTGAATCAAAGTCGTCCCTCTTCTTACTGGATCACTGCGCTGCTGCCGCTGCGCGCTGCCTGCCTTCGCTTCCTCTACAACTGCTGACTGTGCTGATGCCTTCGCTCATCGCCGGGGCCCACAGCTTCCTCTGAAGTGGTTCACACTTCCTGGACCACCTCGTCTTTCATTCGTCTGCATTCCAAGATCAAACGGCGCAGGCGAGAAGATCTGAGCAAATCCGAAACTAAACTAGAACTAAAACTAAAACTGAAGCCTCACCGTTTGTCACATTCAGAGGGTTTCAGACCAACTGAAAGAGTCAGGGCTTCTGCAGGTAGAAGAAAAGGAGGAAGAAATCTCAGAAGTTTTCTAGGAAAAAAAAATTTCTCATTTTAAAAGTCGCAAATTTGCCTGATAAAATTCAGATTTATTTTTTTTGATTAAACTTTAAGTTTAATCTCTCTGCAAGTCTACTAAAAAAAAAAAATTAAAAAAAATCAGAAATTGAGATCAATCGCAGAAATGTTCAAACTTTGACATTTTTTATAATCACTTCTGAGATTAATTTCCTTCCCAAACAAAATTGCAACTTTTCAAACGCAGAAATGTAATTTCTAGAAAATTTTGATTAATCTAAAAAGTTTAGCTTTTTCTAGCAATTTTTTGACTTTTCAAACTCAGAAATTTTCAGGGGCTTTTTTCCTAGAAAATGACTGAGTGTTTTTGATTCACACTTCCTGTTACTTTCTCTTCCTTCATTGTCTGAACTCCAAGATCAAACTTTCAGTTGGATCTGAGAAAATCCAACTAAAACTCAAACGTTTCTCCATTTGTTGTTTCTTTAAAACGTTTGTTTTCCATCTTATGTTCAGCAGTTTGTTTTGGTTGGCTTTTTATTAGTAACATAAAAAGATTAATTTGTAACAATTTCTGTACCAAATAAACTTGAATAAATGAAACCAATCATGAAGCATGTTGTGTCTGATGATTAAAATCACAATAGGCGTCAAAATTGAAGGAAATTAGTTTGAGAGAAAATGTTTTGCTTTTTTCATCATAAAAGCCATGAAATGTTTGCTGAAGGTGTTGAATTCAGATGAACACAATTAGTTTCCTCTGCAAGCAGCTACAGATGGAAAAAGATTCAATTATTATTGTGAAAAGCTGTAAATGTCAGAAACAACTTACCTTACTGTTTATCTGCCGTCATCTGTGGCTATGCTAACTAGCTTTAGCATTCATGATGGCCTCTGCTGTGAGGAATAGCTGTAGCTTAGCAAAAACAAAATGTGATGGTGATCAGCATGTACATGCGGGTGATTGACATTACTAACACCCTCCTCCTGTCCCTTGTTCTACTGATTCCTGTTTATTATTTAATTCGTCTATAAGTTGCAGGACAAGCATTTGACACCAAAAAACTTTAATTATATTTAGAAATGTATTTTTTTCTGTAAATCTGCATTTTGTTAGGTCAACACTGAACAAAACGTCGTCACATTCCTTATTGTTTAAGACAAAAAAAACATATTTTTACAGCTTTTTTAAGACACAACATACTCAAAAACAAGCCAAACGAACATCCATCATACTGTCCTTAACTCTGGAGAAAAGTTCATGAATCCATTTGAACAGTCAAACCACATCCACAAACTGAACCAGATGATCTGCTGCTTCAAACGTAGAAACACTTGTGGTCCTTGAGGTTCCTCAGGTAGGAGAAGCTCTTCCCACACCTGTCGCACATGAACGGTTTCTCCCCGGTGTGGATCTGCTGGTGAGCCTTCAGGCTGTTGCCCTGGTTGAAGCAGCGGCCGCAGATGTCGCAGCTGAACGGCTTCTCGCCCGTGTGGATGCGCTGATGCCTCTTCAGGTTGCCCGTGTTGCCAAAAGATTTTCCACAGGTGTCACAGCTGAATGGTTTCTCGCCGGTGTGGACCACCTTAAGAGGGGGAGGAAATGGAAAGGCAGGTAAATACAAAATTATGTCCCAAAGTCATTCATAAAGTCCTGCAAACTCTGATCCTTTTGTAATAAAAAAAAACAACTATTTTATAAAAGGTTTTATCAAGGTTGTTTTTCAGCAATGTCAAAATTGGTTTATTTCATAAAGCTGCAATGGAAACACTTTTTTAATGCCACCTTCATGTAATCAGCAAACACATGCTACTGCTCACGGAAAAGACAAAGAAGATTATTTATATGAACTCTATTAACCATCAGACATTTTGCTGCTCTTTGAACCTTTTTAGGATCAAATTCAGCTGAATGAAATTCCGCAGAGTGAGATGTTGGTTATTTAATAGAAAAACTTCCCATTCTGCAGAGAAACCCACCTGATGTGACTTCAGGCTGCTTTGCTGCGTGAACAGACGTCCGCAGATCTCGCAGGCGAACGGCCGCTCGCCGCTGTGCGCCTTCAGGTGGATCTTCAGGTAGCTGGACGACTTGAAGCTCTTCCCGCAGATCCCGCAGCAGTGAGGTCTCTCCAGCGTGTGCTGCTGCTGGTGTTCCCGCAGCTCCGTGATGGTGCATAGGCGCTGGTCGCAGAGCACACAGCTGCACGGGATGGTCATGGCGTGCGTCTGGGTGTGCTTGCGCAGGGACTCCATGCAAGGCACGACGGTCCCACATGCGACGCAGGTGAGTTTCCTCTCGTCCAGGTGAAATGTCCGCTGGTGCATCTTCAAGGCGTTCTTCTGGATGAAAGCTTTCCCGGTGTTCGGCGGCTTTTGTGTTCGAGGTTGCTAGGTGCTTTTCCGCAGGTGTCGCATTTGTACGGCTTTTCGCCGGTGTGTATGCGCAGGTGGCGCTGCAGGTTACCTGGTATGGTGAAGCTTTTGTTGCAGTAGTGGCAGTTGTACGTCCCCGGCCGTGAGCTCTGTAGAAACTTTTTCCGCATTGTTCGCAGCAGAACGGACGCACGTCGCCGTGGAGACGCTGGTGGTTCCTCAGGAGCTGCTTCAAGGTGAAACCCTTCCCACAAACGTCACAAGTGTGAGGCCTCTCATCTGCAAACGGGAAGAAAACCGGAAAAATGTAAGAATACATGGCAACGCCTGAGTTTACTGTTGTTTTCAAAACAATAAGCCTGCATTAGAACAACTGTTTCTTATATCTTGGGTCCACTGTTCTCTGCTACTTTCTCCTACTACTCTCCATTTTTGCATCACTTCAACTTTTAACTGGTTTTTTCGCTTCATAGAAACTACATCTAGCCTGTTGTTTTGTTTATTTTAGTGTATTTGCTCCGTCTCCTTTAAACCAATCTAAATAACTAACTGAACTCTGTCCAGTGGAAACGATGCAAACTGAACCGAGGGGAAACTTGCCCTTGTGAATCAGCATGTGAGCGCTGAGGCTGCGCTGGAAGGAGAAGCCCCGCCCACACTGGGAGCAGACGAAGGGTTTGTCGCTGCTCGCTCCGTGAACGGACTGGTGCGCTTTGAGCTGCAGGAGGTTGCTGAAGGTTTTCTTGCAGAGCCTGCAGCTCAGGGGCGACTCCCTCTGGCCCCGGCTCTCCTTCGGCCCTCGCGCCCGCGGCCTGGGCTTCACCAGGCCTTTAGCTCTGATGGTGTAAACCGAGTCGTCCAGCTCCACCTGAAACATGATGGAAAGTTGTGCTTTGTAGCCAAAATCGTTTGACATTCAATCAACAGTGTAAAATCTCTTTTTCGGCTCATTTTTCATATCAAAATTGAGGTTTTAGTCTATATTTAAGTTGTAAATACAGAGAAATTATCTGTCACAAAATTTACTATGCGATAAATTGTCAAAGAATTTATTGCGCGATAAACGATAATTTTGTTATTTTAAACCCATTTGCAACTGATTAGACGGTAATAAAGGCATCAGGATGAAGAACTGATGCTCAAAAATCAATAACCTTTTAATTCTGATGAACATTTAACACTGGAAGTGGAAAACATTTTAAATATCCAAGTTAAACAAACTAAACAACAAACACAATAAGTTTTATTTGAGACCAAAACACCAGATGAAGTTTTTATCATCCAGTTTTTGGTAGAAAGAGAAAAACGATGGAAATTATTACATAATTCAAATCATCGTGTGATTATTTGATTCATTGCTTATTGTGGCACAGAGTTTTTGTCTTGTTATATCCAAGCTTTTATAAAAAGTAAAGCTTTTTAAAGTCTATCTGGAGACTTTCACTAAAAAGCCGACTTTGCTTCACCTAAATTTGCTTTTATTTAATTTATTAAGGCGTTTGGAAAGAAAATGACTCAAATCTTTTTAATGTAAACCTTCATATTAATCACAAGCGTTAACAGTCCTAGTTAAAACCCGCAGCTTCCAGACCAACAGGTTAATGGAGCAGCTGACCGTGTAGTCTGGGTCGTCCTCCTGGGCGGGATCGGTCCGGTTCGGGTCGGAAAGCACCGAGGCCTCCAGGATCTCCTGCTTCAGCAGAACCGACTGGATGCTGTCCTGAACGGAGACGGGAAGAATCGTTCACACGTGATGCTGACGTGTGTTTTGGTTTCACTTTCCAAGATGAATAATCTGGTTTTCACCTGCACTGCAAAAACTAAATGTTACATATTTCTGGTCTTTCTTAGTTAATGATAAAACTAATTTATAAGCAACTTTTCAGTAAGAAATCTGAGCTTATTTTAGGTCAATAATTCCTTAATATTGTTGAAAAAGTTCTAGATCCACTGGTAGATTATTTCACTTATAAATGTCTTGGCATAAGTGAAATAATCTGCCAGTTGAACTGGAACGTTTTCAACAATATCAAGGAATTATTGACTTAAATGAAGCTCCTTTAACTTGCTGAAAAATTACTTGAAAGGTAGTTTAATCATATTTCAAGTGCACCAAGATATTTGACCAAAAATATGTTTTATGTTCTTGCAGCGTGAACTATGACCCCAAATCCCAGAGGAATTGGAAAAAGGAGAAAAGCTCCAACTCCAGCATCTCCCTGCTTGGATTTCTAACCATAAAGAGATTTAAATATCAGATTCAAGGCATCTAATTATGGACTTCCTCCTCAGAATATTGAGTTTTCTTTTAAATAAGGCGTAAACTGATCAACTCACTGCGAGTCAGAGATTTACCTCACAAGTTCGGTTTTTCCACAGGTGAATAATAGGCGACCTCCTGACTCCGGCTTCACCACCAACCAAAACTAAACCAAAAAAAAAACCAGCAGCATGAGTTACAATGTTGTATATTCATAATTCAATAAATAATCAACTATATGTTCAATAATTAAAACATGAGTGAAGAACATGCTACATGTTTCTCTCAGCGCTGAGTTCAGCTGCTGTTATTCTTTGGTTTGATGAAACCAAAATTTTATCAATTTTATTGATTACATTTCATTTTATCTAGAAAATTATCAATAATTTTATGTTTTCTCTGCTTGATGTCAGTGATTTCATCCTTCCTGAACATTTTTTCATTCATCTTTCAACATGCCTGATTAAAATGTGGATTTTTATGATATTAGAAAGATATTATATTAAATATCTTTCCTTTCTAACTCAGATTTTACACCAACATAATTCACTGAGACCCTTTAAATAAATACTTTTCGCATTATTTTAGTTGATTAATATCACCTTTGAGCAATAATTAGATTATTTATTTAATTAACATGTTTTATCTATATATTTCCATTTTCATGAAACTTAATTACCTATTTGACTATTTAATGACTTATTGTTGGCACTTTTAACTTTCCGAGTATTTAGGTGTCATTTTGTGACAAAGGGTTAAAGGTAATTTGTTATGATTCCTCAAACAGGTTAGGATAGATCCATGTCTATAAACAAACATGTTCCTTTTCTTTGCACAAAAAGATGGTGAGATTTTAGTCTGATCAGTTCTGCCCATTTGGAGCTGCTTTAAGGCGTCCTGTCACTTTAAATACAAATAATCTGCTGCTGGCCACGCCCCCAACTCAACTTTTACACTCACATCTGGTTGCATCAGTTTGCAACTGGCTGAAAACGGACTTGCAATTATGCAACAGTCCGTCTTTAAAAAGCAGGCGTGGAGCCTCCTGCACAACCAACAAGAACAACAGAAAACTTGTCTCTTCCAGCAGCCATTGTACAGCAGTAAAACCAGCTGACCAAACATACTGGAGCTCAGCTGGGGTTGCTAGGTAACAGGCAGAACTCAGCTCGGGTTGCTAAGTAGCAAGTAGTTCCTGCTGATTTGTGACTTTACGTTCTGGAAGTTTTTGAAACGGCTCATTTTCCAGGCACCATAAAACAGTAGCTTTTCTTTTTAAGTGCTTGGGCAGTTTTTTTTAGAAGCAGTAGAAATCCAAATGGAAGTATTAAAGCAAAATGTGAATTTTACATCATAGGTCTCCCTTTACAAACTGCCTGCCCTTCTAATATTCAAAGTCCTGTTGGAACTGATGGAAACTTTTATTTTGACAATGCAGGAGCAAATATAGGAACCGTGATATATTTGCTTTGCTGAAGCTGGAAGAGCGAAGACGTCTCGACGCTCACCTTTGCACAGACTCC
The DNA here is from genome assembly GCA_922788865.1 of Poeciliopsis turneri. Lineage (NCBI taxonomy): Eukaryota > Metazoa > Chordata > Actinopteri > Cyprinodontiformes > Poeciliidae > Poeciliopsis > Poeciliopsis turneri. The sequence continues at coordinate 92,914 of CAKLNU010000850.1, forward strand.
CGGGGGATCCTTCCTCTTCTTCTCTCCTCTCCTCCGTCTGCTCCTCCGTCACTTCCTCCTGGCCTCCCAGCTCTGCGCTTCCCTCCATCACCAGCTTCAGGTCCATCTCCACCTCCCTCAGCCTCGTCCTCAGGTCTTCGATCTCCGCCGCGCCCTGCGACACCTGCAGCACCAGCAGAGCGCCTTAAAACCGGAGCCGCTTAGATTCAGGACCAAAACGGAGGGTAAAAGCTGGAGGCCTACTTCGAGCCGCAGCACGGACGAACTTTCCTCAAACAGCTGGCAGATCTTCTCCACGGCTTCCTGCGCCAGAGACGCCAGCAGGATGTTGAAGTGCATCACCTTCAGGGGAAAAGGCAAAAGCTCAATTCTGTCAAGTAACAAAACATCACAACTGAAATGAGTAGATTTCAAAACACGAACACAGAATGATCTGCAGGGACGCACTGATCCACTTTTCTCACTTCCATAAAAACATCTGAGGTCTAGAGAATCGAAAAACAGCTGAATGGACATAAAGTGTTTATTTGTACTGAATTACATGTTTTTGCAAACTCTGCAGCAGCACAGCTCACTTTAATACACCAACAGCTTCACAAACAAACATCTACAAACAACTTTAATCTGTTCAATCAGTGCAATTAGGACTATCATAATGAAACAATGAAAGCAATAGGTTGACCACAGCAATAAACTGGTTCAGAAAGTTCAATTAGGAAATCTAAATGTAAAGTAAATGACTAAAAAGTATAATTATTGATGATGAAACATGTGCAATCAGTAACAATCCAAAACAAATTAAGTATCGGGTCAATAATGCGATACCAATACTTTTTTATGACTTTTATGTGTTTTTCTGCGTTTTCCCTTTAAATTATGAATTTCTCCTAAACAATAGAAAATTCTAAGAATTTTAATTTGAGAGCAAATAAAAATTGGAGGTAAATCTGAGAAACTGCAATATAAAAATAAAACATAACTTTGAGAGAGAAGCTAAAACTAAAGTATTGTTTTTTCATTCAAAATTATTATTATATATCTTATCGATAATCTGCCCCAACTGCACCAGCACAGCGCACTTTAACACGAGATTAGGATGATGTAATCTGACTCCATAAAACAGGCAGAACAGCAAGAATATCTGAAAACATCAACATTGGTTCTGGTCCAGATGCTCCTAGATATACAGCAGGTAGACAGGCCTCCAAATCTGGAATATTCTGGATTATAATTCAGTTTCAGTGGATTACAGCCTCGTGTTTTCAGGTCATTTTGGCGCAAAAACAAATCTCGGCGCAGTTAAACTTTTATGATCAGCTGTTGGACCCGAACCAGAACCGGAACCAACGGCCTCTCGGTACCTTCTGGTCCAAACAGGACGCCTGTTTGTGTTCCGGAGCCGCGGTGGGATCCGAGCTGCCGAGAACTTTGTCCATTTCTGACATGGTGGCCGTTACCATGACGTCCAAAATGGCGCAGACTCGCGCCTCCAGGTCGGACATGTTGCGGAAACGCGCGCGGCGCTCGGTGGTCCGACAGGTTTCTGCCCGTTTTCTTCAACTTTCATCCAACAACATAAAATGCTGAAATGTTATCAGGATGGAGAACACGCATGACGCCGAGGAAGCTTCCGTTTCTTCTTCCTGGTTCACGCCCTTCAAAATAAAAGCCGCGTCGCCACAACGTAACATGTAATGTTGATTTTTGGAAAAACAGAAACAGGGGAGGAAGTTAAAACTAGATTTTTATGCTACAAATTTAGTTTATGGTTTATACTGTGCAAAAAATAGAAATTAGAGAGCACGTTATGAAATTTGATTCTTGATTTAGTTTTATTACGAATGTTAAAAGCGGAAGGACGGCTACGTCACGGCTACGTCACTACACGAATGTTCAACGTTCTCGAGAGGAAAAATCAGAAACTGCAAGAACAACATGTAAAACAATCTAGTTTGTTATGTGTACAGAAGATACGGGAGAGGATAAGGGCCACTGGACAAAAATAGATAAAACAGTTCTGACTTTAATCTCAGAATTCTGAGATCAAAGTCAGAATTCTCAGATTAAAGTCAGAATTCGCAGATCAAAGCCAGAATTCTCAGATTAAAGTCAGAATTCTCAGATTAAAGTCAGATTTTTTTTTTTCCGGTGGCCCTAATCCTCTTCCGTAGATGTCTGTAACTGTTTCTCATCAGTTTTTTCTTTCTTTATTTAGATCAGTAAATGTTGTGTGGCCTTTTACATAGTAGATCTAAATCAGAGCTACTATGTAAGACTGACACATTTTTTGCATCAAAAAATAAAACAGCATTTTAACATTAATAAACTGAGTGTTTCCTGCCATCCAATGGTCAAAGGCAGTAACTACAGGGAGTTCAATTCCGTTTTTCTGTGTGCAGCAGAATTACAACAAAATCTATCAGAAGGGATGATAAGATCAAACCGACCCGGTCCATAACCAAGTATGTAAGTCTAAACTATTCTCTTAACATCAAAAATTGTAGCTTTTTTTTTACTCTTCTTTTGAGATTACCGCATTTCAACTTGCTTAAAGAGACGGTATTTTGTGTTTTCCAGGCACATTGTGCTGTAAAATGACTCTGTTACTGTCAGTTGTTGTAAAAATGCTACATATATCAAACATGACAAAAAAAACTGGCTTTAGAATTTAATGCCGTGAAATTGGACCTGTCTCTTTAAGAAACTCCTGCTCTTTCTGAAACTCCGCCTTCAGGAAGTTGTCACAACTATCAACCCTTTAACATTTTACCAACATTGCTCTGAGCAGTAGCTCTTATTATGAGCTCTCTCCTGTGTGGACCTGATGTTCCACCATGTGTTTGCTAATTGATACTGACTAGTCTGAAGGATCCGTGTGGGGGAACGGTGCTCTGTCAGGCAGAAGCTGTGCCTCAAAGACGGAGCTTGGGCCACCTAGACGTTTTGCATGGCTGACTGGTTGCCATGGAGATTAAATGATTTTCAAACATGCATGAAAGAATCAAGACAACACTACAGGTGTGTTTTTAATGAGGGAATAATTTTTTAGCACGGCATGAAGCTCAAAACAGTTAATTTTACATAATACTGACCCTTTAAAGAAACTGAAATCAACCATAAAGCAACATTTGGTGTTCTTGAAAGTTGAAGTGACAAATACTTGTCAAATGAACTTTTTATTTCTCACTGCAGTTATGTTTCCTGAGTAACCTGGAGTCTGAAAAGCCGAGCCCACAGCTGCTGCAGGAGTATGGCCTCTCTCCTGTGTGGACCTGCATGTGGAACTTGACGTGTCCGAGCTGCCGGAACCGCGTCCCACACACCTCGCACTCATAAGGTTTCTCCCCCGTGTGGACACGGCGGTGTCGCAGGTAGTTGGTGTAGATACGGAAGTCCTTGCCGCACTGCTCGCACTTGTGCGGTTTCTCTCCAGAGTGCTGCAGCCTGTGGTACTTGAGCGCCTGGCGGATGACGAACCGCTTCCCGCATACGTCACACGCAAACGGCCGCTCCCCGGAGTGGATCTTCTGGTGGTACTCGTATGTGGCTTTGTAGAAAAACGACTTGTCACACTGGTTGCAGGCATACTGTGCGGCGCCGCCGGCATGGATGAGCTCGTGCCTCTGCAGCGAAGCAGCTGAGTCGAAGCCTTTGCGGCAGGCGCCACAGCTGAACGGCGTCACGTCCAGCATGGTTTTGTCCCGCCGGTAGATCACCCTGCGCTCACCTCGCTCCCGACCTCGCCTCCTGGACGCCTGCTTCTCCTCATGTGTGGCTTTCTGATGCTTCTTCAGCTGGCAGTTGTACAGGAACGTCTTCCCGCAGAGGTCGCACATGAACGCCTTGGCAGCGCCGTGGAGCAGCATGTGCGCCTTCAGCTTGTTGTCCTGCATGAAGGGCCTCCCGCATACCTTGCAGGTGAATGGTTTCTCGCCTGTGTGAATGCGGATGTGCCTCCGGAGGTTCTGTCGGAGGGTGAATCCCGCCCCACACGTCTCGCAGGTGAACACCTTCCCCCTGTGGACGGCCTGATGCGTCCGGAGCGACCGCCTGCTGGAGAAGGCTTTGCTGCACGCCGTGCAGGTGAAGGGATGCTCCCCAGTGTGGACACTGCGGTGGCACTGCAGGCTGACGGCGCATCTGAAACTCTCCCCACACTCTGAACACTTGTACTGTTTCTCCGCCAGGTGTACCGCCTGATGCGCCTGGAGGTTGTGCTTCGTTTTGAAGGCCTTCCCACAGGTCGCGCAGCAAAACGGCCGGAGGTCTGAGTGGACCAGCTGATGGGTCTTCAGGTTCATCTTTGTCTTGAACGACTTCTCGCAGCGCTGGCACTGGAAGCTAGCGTGTTTCTTCTCTTCGTGACGCAGCAGGTGTTGCTCCAAAGTCTCTGCAGTCCTGAACTTCCTGGGGCAGCGGTCACAGGCAAACGGCCGCTGCTCCTTGTGAGTGTTCATGTGCTTCGCCAGGTGAAACCGACGGCTAAAACTCTTCTTGCAGAGCTCACACACAAACTCCTTTCCTTTAGGCTTCAGCGCTGCTTCCTGCGACTTCTGGGATTCAGAGTTTTTCAGTTCGGGGATTTTTGGAGCAGCTAAATCTTCAGCAGTGTCTAAAAAGAGAAAAAAAAAAAAAACATTTTAACTGCTAATATTACAAAGGACATGACTCAGAGTTTCATTCAGAAAAGCTCTGAATAATCTGACCTTCCTCAACAGGAGGAGACGAAGGCGTCTGCATCGTCTCGCCAATATCTGAAACAGACATTAGAAACAGAAGAAGAAGAAGAAGAAGATCTGGGATCAGATTGAAAGAATGCAGAGTTCAGTTTTCTGTTTCATGAAAACTCACCTTCCACCTCTGCAGTGGCTGCAGGATGATTTCCGTCGTCCATCTTTCTGTTCAGTCTCCCAGGCAGCTTGGTGGTGAACACCATGGCGCTCTGGTCCAGCAGCACCGGATCGCCGTTCAGCACCATCTCCCGCCACGGCCGGGAGTTTTCCAAACCTTCGGCTGCACTCTTCAGTTTGGCCTCCAGCTGCGCGTTTAGTTTGCGGTTTTCAGCGAGAAGCAACAAGCAGAGCTGCGAGAAAACGCTACTGATCTTCCTGGCCGCCTCTCTAATCAACATGGCAGCAACATCTGGCTACAGGGAACAAAACGAAGGAAATTCAACCGGTATTATCAACTAAACACATCTGATGTTTGATTTATTAAACTGCTGCATGTTTGTAAACCTTTTCCTCTGGTTTTCTTTGCTGTGCATCTTTTGGACATTGGTTTTACAACAGCAATGTCTTCAGTCAGAAGCTTCTCCCTACGACCTGCGAAACGGACTGCTACCACAAATCTTTCCTACCCACAACTCTGAAGACTTTAAGAGTTTCATTTTATTTTGGGATAAATTAAGCATTTTGGGTCTGAAGTCAGTTGAATGTGCTTCATCATCAGCCAGCAGAAAACAATAAAAATCAGAAAAGTTTAAAAAAAAAAAAGTCATTTTAAATCATGTGTGGCTTATTGTTCAGTAAATATAGCAAAAAAAACATATAAGCAGATAAAATGATTTTAAACTTCAGTCTTAATACTTCAGAAAACTCCGATATCAGTGACACGTTATTAACCTGTGAAGGAATAAACATGTTTTTGTGCTTTTGTGAGCACAATCCGCCATCTTTGTTCCGTTACCGCTCTGGGTTTCGTCCCGGCGGCACAATCTCCCCCGGAAACAGCGTCTCTGATGCGGGTTCGCCAGAACCGGGAACTCACCGGAATCCGCCTGGTTTCAGCGGCTCCTCGGTCTGAAACTCCGAGAACATCGACCGCGGTCATTACGAGCGTCTCCAGAATGGCTTCCACCTCGGAGTGAAACACAGAGCTGCTTTCAGCCATTTTTTACTTTTTTTTTTTTTTGCGGCTATGGAGGCGGAAGCGCTCTTCCGGAAATGGAATTAACCTCTGTGGAGATTTTCAAAATAAAACTCCAAGCATATTTTCCGTTTCAACTGTTTATTCGCAATGTACGGTACACGGGGAGGAAATATATTTACCATCATGTTAAAGAGAATTATTCTTCAAGTTCACTTCTGCAAAAATAATTTTGTTAGTGATGGATTAGGAAAATAAATTACAGTTTAAAGGAAACAGATCAACAGTTTCTTCAAATGAAACAGCTTTCAATGCCACTCCACTCCATCTGTAGGTTTATTATAATTCACTATTCGTGATCAGTCCTTTGCACATGAACTGTCTTGAGAAATGCATTACAGAAACGAACAAATACACAAAATAGAATCAACAAACATCCCTTTAACTTGACGAAACTACAAATTGAAAGCATTTTTTGTATTAAAAGACAGCAAATTAATCAAGTTTAATCATATGAGTCGGGCCGTCGCAGCTGTGCTTCTTGAGCTGCCGTGAATCGGAGAAGCCGTGGCCGCACTGCTGACAGGAGTACAGCTTCTGGCCCGTGTGAACCTGCAGGTGGGATTTCAGCTGATTGGATTGGTGGAACTTCTTCTGACAGTAGCTGCATTCGAAAGGTTTCACCCCGCTGTGGATCCTCAGGTGGCGATAGAAGTTTCCATCCGTCCTGAACTCCTTGTCGCACTGGTCGCACTTGTAGGGCTTTTCGCCCGTGTGGATCCGCTCGTGCTGCTTCAGGCTTGCGCCATGGAAGAAGCTCTTCCCACAGATGTCACACACAAAGGGCTTGTCTCCCGAGTGGCTGCGCTGGTGGTAGCTGAAGGAGTACTTGTTGTGGAAGTCCTTCCCGCAGATGCCACAGTGGAACTCCTTGTGCTCGCTGTGGCCCTTCTCGTGGAGCTTGAGCGACGAAGCGGCACTGAAACACTTCAGGCACGTTTTGCAGCTGAATGGTTTCACCAGCGGCTTCAGCCTCCGGTTCTGGAGGACGCCGTCTGACGCATGGGAGTTGTCGGCGTGGACATACCGCTGATGCATCTGCAGCCTGCAGTTGAAGAGGAACGTCTTCCCGCAGAGGTCGCACATGAAGGGCTTCCTGGCGCCGTGGACGAGCATGAAATGTGATCAGCAAGTTTTGCAGGAAGTTTCCCGCGTCCTTGCAGGGAACGGTTTTCCGGTTGTTTCTCCCCGGTGTGGATGACCTTGTGTCTTTTCAGAGCGGTGCCGGTTCTGTAGGAGCGGTTGCACTCGTCACAGACAAATGGGCTGTCGCCGGTGTGCTTCCTCTTGTGCACCGTCAGCGAGTGGGCGTACTTGAAGGACTCTTCACACATGTTGCATTTGTACTTCTTGGCGTTTGTGTGGACCATCTGGTGGAAGCGCAGGGTGTCCTTGCTTTTGAACTCCTTCCCACATGTGGCGCAGCTGAACGGTCTCTCCTCTGAGTGCACAGCCATGTGGGCCCTCAGCTGCACCGCTGTCTTGCAGGTTTTCTCACAATGCTGGCACTTCAGCTGCAGCTTCCACTTTTCGTGGCGCAGGAGGTGGTTTTCCAGTGACTGCTGCGCCCTGAATGATTTGCCGCACTGATCGCAGGGGAATGGTTTCGGCAGTTTGGACGTCTGGTGGCGCTTGAGGTGGTTGTGGAGCGACTCCTCCTTCCTGTAGGATCTCTTGCACTGCGGACACGGGAATGGCAGTGGGTCCTTCGTTGAGTCGTGACTCAGAAGATGATTCTCCAGATCTTCCCTGTCTGGGAAACTTTTGCTGCACTGCTCACAGGGAAAGGGCTTTTTGTGGACATTCAGGTGTTTCTTCAGGTCACTTTTCCAGTGGAAGCCGGTGTCACAATATTCGCAGAAGAAGCGCTTTCCTGCTTGAGAGGAGGTTCTCCTCAGGCTTCTTCCCTGAGCTTCGTCTGGTTGGACCTGTGTCTCTTCTGTTGATTTGGATGAAACTGAGAGTGAAATAGAAAGAAATTAGTGGTGATTGTCACCTATTCAACCCCGGAAGCTAACAAAGTCATACCCTTTTCAGTTTTATCAGCCTTCCTCCTCCTGCGGCGCGTTACTCCAGAAGGTTCCTCCTCTGAAGAATTCTCTGGCATCTGGAAAGAGATTTGAAGTCTGAAAACTTTTTGGTCCCAAATCAAAACATCTGAGATTTGTTTTAGTTGTCCTTATAGACAGTACCAGCAGGAGGTGCAGAGGTTTTCTATATTTTGTGTGATCAGCTGATATTTACTTGGAAAAACTGATCTGCTCTTCCCCAGCAATGCAACCTGCCAAAGTCTCTTCTTGTTAGCAGTTAGCAACCCAATTTAGCAACTCTATCGCTATATTTAGCAACTTTTCCAACAAAAAAATAAATAGTTTGAGCCAAAATTGAAAAGTTAATCTTTTAAAAGTTGGTGACGAGCTAGAAAACTAATCAGTGCCTTTACAGCTGCCCCTGAATATCAAACATCTGTGAATATTTGAGACCTCAGGCAACTTTTCACATCTCTCTACCAACTAAAAAAAATGACAAAAGTCTTCAGTCCAGTGTTTTGGTCTCAACAAGCCATTTTTTAAAGGACAATATTGGACAATTTATTATCTAGCAAAATTTATCATGACAGAACTTGTCATACTTAAAGTTTTTGGATATATTGGTAATAATTTTATCCTGGTTAAAAATAAAAAGCCTGTATATCATTCTTGAATTGCAGTCAGGGCCGCACAAAATCAGTCCAAGGGCCCCAACTGGCCCCTGCGCCACATGTTGGGCATCCTGCTGTACCCCATCTTGTTCCCTCACCTTTTCCTGAGTGCAGTAGAGACCGCTGGCGCTGCTGGACTTGGGGCTGGTGGCGTCCCGCGGCGTCAACTCGGGTTTCAGCTCCAGCTCATCCGTCAAAGTCTGGGCGAAGACTTCGTTGGCCCCGACCAGCAGCGCAGCGGCGGCGGAGGGAATCGTGCCGACAAACACCATCTGAGCCTCCGCGGGAGCCGAGACGGCCGCGGACCGATCCGGGGAGGAGGGGACGACATCTGCGCTTCCTGAGGTCACAGGAAGGTCGTTCTGGTCCAGTTCTGGAGACGCCACGATGCTGGAGCCGACCAGCGCCGATCCATCTGGAGTCACAGACAGCAGGGAAACTTTAAATGTGAACTGTTCAACATTTTGTTTAATCTCTGATGAAATCGATTGCTAAATTAGGTGATAATTGATTCATCCTGTCGTTTCAGCTGCAGTTCGTACGCAGGCTTCATTGTTACTGATTGTTTCTATTTGTAGAGGTGAAGTAAACGAACAGTGAACATATATAAACTACTGCAAGAATTGGTTTCTACTGAAGTTTGAACGGCAAGAGGAACCAAATTTTCAAATTTTTTAAAATTAAAATCTAGAATTTAGATTTTTTTCTTTCCTTTTTACTTGAAAATATTTTTTTTTAGTTTTTGTCCTCATGAAATGTTTCTTTCCCCTTTAAGAAAAATAAGAAAAAAAAACAATAGTTAAAAAAACAAACATTTTTGACAAATGGTTGTTTGCTGTAGCAAAGAAAGGAAAATACTTTTAATAGTAAAAAAGTCTTTCAGTAGATTTTTTTTAGCAACTCTTGAGTATTTTTTTAATTGTTTTTTTGTGGTTCTTTTAGTTGAGTAAAACTGGAATGAGTCCTGCTCTCAAGTTGTAATTTTTGGCTATTTTAACCACTTTTCTTCTGAAACATAAAGTTTTGTTTTCCATGATGAACCAACTGGCTACAGAAGCGTCTCACCGGATGCTGGTCCGTCCTCCAGCTGCTGTTCTGCCCCGTCCTGGTGGGTCTTCCCGGGGCCCTCGCTCATGGTCTTCAGCTCCTGTTCCAGCAGCTCCATGTCTCGGCCCAGTTGACCCACTCTGGCCTCCAGCTCCTGCTCCAGCCGCCCGGCTTTCCTCTGCAGCACGTCCTCCAGCTGCTCCACTTTGGTCCGCAGAGCCTCGTTCTCCTCCCAGAGCTCGGCGAACACCTTCTGGATCTGATCGACCAGGAACCGCTCGATCTCCTGGATCTCACCGAGCTTCGCTTCGTCCCAGTCCGAGTTCCGCGTCTCTCCGAGCCACACGTCCCTGAACACGGACACGGCCGCCCGGAGAGCCACTTCCACCGCGGAGGCTAACTCTCTCCCGAAGCGCGCCTCCATTTTTTTCCGGATTTCTTTTAAATATACGAATTCAAACCTCTCCTCGTTGGATTCATGCGCATATTGTAACTCAAAATCGAACTTTAAATCGGTTTTGAATGAACTTTAAACAACAAAACAGCTAACTGTTTTTAGCTAACGCCAACGGTCGGTTCTCTAAATGATAATCTGTGCGACCGTGAAAAGGCTCCGAAGTACATTTCCGCTTCCGCTTCGCTAATGTTAAGGCAAAACTAGGGCGCACTACTGCCCCCTGCCGGAGACATTTATCTCCGCAATTTTGGCTTGAAATTGAAGATCTAATGAGAACTAAAACTGACATGATTAAAAATAAAACAAATGTATATTTTGTTTTCCATTTTCGTAAGGAATTATTTTTTGTGTTTTTGTCAAAATATGTAAAAATTTTGTTTTTCCTTTTTCTTATACATGCATTTACGTTGAGAAATTTATTTTTTACCTTTCTCCTTATTCGTTTTATTTTTTTTGTCAAAAATAGTATTTTTTGCATATTTTCTCATTTAACATGCATTTCCATCAATTTTTGAAATTTACATATTTTGAGTAAATTTCAGAGAAAAAAACCTAAAAAATTCTGACATTAACTTCAGAAGTCGTCTTCTTGTTTCCGAATTCCAGGTGAAAGAAAGAAAACACCAGCCCCACTGCAGTGCATGAGTAACCAAAGGTATTTTATTGGTGATTATATCTGGGGCTGACAGGCCGATGTGAACAGGACGGTAAAGACACACACAGACAGGCAGAGCTCATCCAAACCATGTTCCGTTTTCAGACCCATTCCTAACATCTGTGCCGTGATGTTTAAAAGTAGATCTACAAATAATATGATTGTTTCACGTGAGGTCATGGTGGCATCGGTGAACTTTGACCTGCGGTGTCAGTCAGTTTTCTTCTGCAAAGTTTCTCCAGATTTTGCTTCCTTTGCCTGCGACTTGTGGCCGTCGTGTTCGGCATGCATGTAAATGTTCGCATTGATCTGATATTCACACTTGATGCAGATGCATGGAAACAAAAAAGGCAAAATTGTTCTCAAGACAATTTATGATAAATAGAAATAAAGAAGAAGGTTTAAATTCAGTTTTATGTCTGGGCTTTGCAGGATTTGGAGAAAAAATAAAGCCATTTGTTAAAACTGCAGAGAAGTTTTTGTTTTGCATTTAAAAATCATTTGAATGCTTGAGACCTTGAGGAAATAAAAACATGTTCCTTATGTTGCTAAACTAAAGCAAAACCACATGATTAAAGTCTGAACCTGCAGGACTGACCTGCTTTTTTAGGCCCCGTTCACACCAGAACCAAAACAAACGACATGACAACCACAAACACTCTAAAAAGCATTTTAGGAGATAACGCCCCCGCCTGGCTGGAATCGGTACAACCAGCAGAACTTATCGCAACACTTTTGCATAAAGGTTTGAATTAGTTGCTAAATAAAAGTACTAAATAACGTCACTAGCCAAACGTTGAAGAAATAATTGTGTGAATTTTTGATCAAACCTTGAAAATGTCTCATCCTCTTCACTGATTGGCTTTTGTTGATCATTCGTTGCTCAGATTTTGCTCTGCGTTGGAAACTTCGTTCATTATTATTAAAAATTTTATCAAACGACGGAGATTTTTTCCCCAAATTATCTTCTCTCACACAGAATAAATACTCTATCTCTCAAAATGTAGGTTTTCTACTCAAATGGATTCGTGAACCGGAGAACGTTCCAAAATAGGAAGTGGACAAAAGCGCAGGGCATTCTGGGTAAATAAAAATAACGAAACAAACGCACTTGCGGGAGGAAAGACTGGTCATTTTAATGTCAAATTCAAATTAAAAAATGCTTCATTAACCCGAAGGAGAAATCCTACAACCGCAAAATCTGACGCTGCGCCATTTGTTTACATTTCATGAAGGAATTTGCGCTCAGTGTCTTCTTCAGAAGTTATGTTGTTTCCTTCAGTGGTCCTTGTTGCAGCGCCCCCACAGGCGAGGAAGTGGACTGTTTTGTTTCATTAGATTAGTTTGTTTGACAGTGCTGCGACAGACTGGCGACCTGTCCAGGTGACCCCGCCTCTCGCCCGGAACGCAGCTGGAGAGGCACCAGCAACTCCCGACCCCGTTAGGGAGAAGGGTGACGGAAAATGGATGGATGGATGTTTGACAGTGCAGTGTGAAAGAACTGCAGCGGCTGAAAGTAAAACAAATGTTGGGATTTGTTTGGGAACGTTGGGGCAAAATTTAACCGACTCTACCAGACTATCAGGTCTAACGGGGGTCTGAATTAAGGAATCCTAATGTTAGATTTCCAATCAATGCTTTTAAGTTTTGGAATAAACTGCTGCGGTTCATTTTAAACTTTCTTGAAGGTCCAGGAAACATCAGGTCTGTTTTGATGTGGTGTGAAAGGGGCATTACCAAATGTTCCGGTCACTTTCTCTGCAGGAACTTCAATACCTGGAGCAGAAAAGATGCAAAATACAACATAAAAAGAAATTAAAGTAATAAATAAATGTTTTCTGTGGTGCAATGACAGTAGACTTTTACAATTCCACCAACTTCTATGGCTTTTTTTACGAGTTTCCATGGAATAAACCGAAATACGGACGGACTGCAAAGACGAGTGAGTCCTAGAAAGAAACCATGCAGTTGGTTTTATCGCGACTTGACATCATTTAGATTCAGGTTATAATCGGAGAGAAGTTTGGGACTCAGAGGATTTCTGAGGGTCTTCACAAAGACTTAAGTAAAAAAAAAACAAAAAACAGAAACGTCAAATGAGCGATTTGTGTTATGAACATTCCTGGAAGACTGAGGGGACAAACATTCTCACACCAACAAAACCTGAGAGCTGTGGAGACCCTGGGAAAGAGCAGCGGCGCACACATTCAGACATCAACAAGACTGTTCAGTACGAACGACAGAAATGCATCGGAAATGAATCAACACGGTTTGATGGAAGAGAATAAAAGAGCAGAAGACAACCGGTTTCTGCCCAGGAGAACTCGTTCATTAAAATCAACAGATTCTGCACTTAGAAAGAAACTTGAGATTTATGAAAACCTTGAAAACAAGTTGATCAAAATGACATTCAAGTAGACTTTTTGGATATAAAAATAGAAGATGTAGCCTGTACAGTTCCTCAAAATCTGCAATCTTTGTGTTATGAGCAGGTAAATTATGTTTAAACGAACGAGGCTCCTGGGATTCAAACGTTAAGGCAATTTCACAATTAGCTCAAAGATTAGCCAACGTTGAAGGATCAGAAATCCCAAGAAACAGAAGTCACAGGCTGGGCAGTTTGTTATTAGACATTATGATCCGTGGTGAGAACTGTCAGCCTGAAGGAAAACTTTAAAAGTTTTAAAACCATGGATTACGTAAATAACTACTTAACATCGATTTAAAAAATAAAGTTCCAGTAACACTGCCACACTGTCTTCACTGAAAACATTTTTTCCATGTGATAAGTGAGATAATCTGATAGCTAGAACTTTATTTTTTAAACAACAATAAGGAATTATTAGATATATTTCTGTTCTGCTCTTTTCCCGAATCATGAAACATTAGAAACTGAGAACAACTTTGGTGCTGCTTCATCCGTGGAGGCGTTAAAAGAAACATTTTGATGGCGTCACAACAAAACCAGGTGGATTTTTCACTAACAAGGTGTAAAGAAACAAAACAAAATGATTCCACCTTCTGGGACCATTTCCTTCTCTCTTGATTTATGAGGATTGATAAGAGTTAGTGGGCCAAGACCACTTACAGACAGACAGATAATTACAGTAGATAGGACAGAAAGAGTTACATACAGGTACATTGCAAAATAACTAATCTTACCAAGTATTTTTGGTCTAGTTTCTAATACAGATATCTGAATACAATTGAAATAGGGAAAAACTAACTTTTCATCAAGATGTAGCAGCTCGTTTTATAATAATCTACCAGTGGAACTAGAACATTTTAAGCAATAGTAAGGAATTATTGACTTTTAAACAAGATGCTGCGTCTTGATGAAAAGTTAAATTATTTCTGTTTCTATTTCAAGTCCACTGAGATATTTGCATTAGAAACTAGACCAACAAACTTGGTAAGATTTTGTGTTTTTGCAGCATACAGCTCATCTGAGAACACAAACCGACATGGAACAGTATGAGCTACGTTTTACCGCGCTACCAGCAATCAGTAACAGCCTTTGAATTAAAGTGATGCTCGTGTTTCTCCTATTGTTGTTAAAAAAAATGTCATCCACTTGCAGTTCTCTGAAACGGCCACCAGGTGGCGACAGAAAAAGATCAAACCCGCCTTGTGGGTGAGCTGGTCAGTCTGCTGATCTCCATCCCAGCCCAGCTGCTGGAGCAAAGAAGAGGGGCCTCCACCTTCGGTCTGTGGCCCCGCCTCCTGTCCATCCAGAGTTCGTAGGTTTTAATCCCAAAACGTTTGTCGCCACGCTCATTTCTTCTTCTTCTCTGAGCGTTTTCCGTCCGACTTCCCTGCCCGATCCGACTTCTCTGAGCGTTCCCCTCTCTCCCTCTCCTTTTCCTTCTCCTTCTCCCGTTCCTTCTCTTTGTCCGCGCGCTCTATCCGGTCTCCACGGTCGGAGCGCTCGCCGCCGCGGTCGGACCGGTTGTCCACCTTGCTGCCGTCTCGCCGCGTCCCTTCGTCGGTGGATGAGGTAGTTGGTTGGGGCTGACCCCATTTGGCGATCTCCTCGTGCTCCGTAATGCTGGCGGTGATGTTGTTCACCCACGCCTTGAGGTCCTCCTGCGAGGACACGGACGAACAAAGTCAGCCGTTTGGATCGATACAGAACAAAAAACCAACACTAAGAAAGTCTCACCTCGTCCTTTGCATGAAACAGAAACTCACTGCCATCCTTCGTTCTGCAACGGGAGAAAGGAAAGTTAAATGTTCCAATGACGCAGATCAAAACTACAGACTGACAGCTGGTAAGTTTACAAGAGTTTCTTATTTAAGACGCAATACAGAAATAGAGGACAAAGTTTAGTTTGAATATTTTCAGATTTCAGCAGCGAGCCGACACTTTGTTTTATTTTAGTTTCATACTAAATCTCCAGAGTTCCCAGTTCGGTCAGACATTTCTAAATAACAAACTCAAAATCCTGAAACTACTGGGATGGATGGATGGATGGATGGATGGATGGATGGATGGATGGATGGATGGACATTGGTTGGATGAAGGATGGATGAAAAGACATGAGGACCAATGGATGATGTCACTCAGCAGCTCTCGATGCTAACATGCTATCATGCTAGCTGAAACCAAACATGGCGGCGGCCCTCACTTGAGTGTGAAGACGTTCTTCTTCTTCTTGTATCCATTGGTGACGTCGCAGTGGCAGTGGGACAGGTTGAGCAGCGGCTCGTTGTTGTAGGGCGTCGCCGTGTTCTTGGCGTCCTTGTAGAAGCCCAGCTCCCCTTTGTTCAGCACGCAGTACAGGTTGACCCATGACCTGCTGTGGTGTGGGGAGGAGGGGTAGGGGTGGTGAGAGGAAGAGGAGGAGGGGGAGGGAGGACAAGTGATGGCATTAGGGGAGGGCAGGTGGGGAGGGGTTGGGGCAGGTAGGAGGGGGAGATTGGGAGGAGTCAGGAAGAGCTGCAGAGTCTCTGTTGCTAGGCTAACACCTGACTCACCTGACCATAGCAGACAGGTAGGTAGGCGGGATGGACCAGCCCCAAGAAGGGAGGAGGATTTACACTGCTGAACAAACACAAATGAACGGACGCACACACGGATGACCTGGGAGGGGGGATGGAGCGGTGGAGTGGGAGGGGAGGGGGCGGAGCTACGTACGGCTCGGTGATCCAGCGTGCGGCGCCTGACTATGACTTACCTTGGAGGAGAACGGAGGGAGAGCCGGAAGCACAGCGGGGAAAAACAAAGAAACAGAAAAAGAGTTTGGTTAAATGCAATTTTTTCAACTCAGTTACATCTGTTGAACCAAGGGGTGTCCAAAGTGAGGCCCGGGGGCCATTTGTGGCTCTTGGACTGACATTTTTGTGGCCGTTTAAGAATGAAACGGATCTGACCCGTCCATCACAAACGACTGATAAAGACGAAGACTTTACTTTCAGTTAGGGTAAAATTATTATCAACATAATTTTTTACAGTTAAAAATGTTGAGCTCAACAAAAAGTGTGTTTGGACAATAAATCAATAACAATATAAATCACGATAGAGACATGATCAATATCAGCAGATATTCAATAATGTCAATGAACACTGATCCAGAACCAGACGGCATTCTGGGAGATGTAATAAAGACGTTAGCTGCTAAACCTAGCCAGCTAAGCTAGGTTGGTGGTGAGATAACTCTATGGTTGCCTAGCAACAATCTGCTAACTTGTGCAGCAGCAGTTTGAGATTTCACCTCATAACTGCTTAAAAATCAAAAACATTCGACGTAAAAACTGGAAAGGTCACACTGCCAGTTTGCCAATATTTAAAAAATATACAACAAAAACTGATCAATAATTGTTGATTGACTGATATAAAACGTTTATATTGTGATAAGTTTTTCAGCCATAACGTCCAGCCCCAACAAAGAGTATTAATATTTTTATTGATCAAGGTTTTAGAACTTTTGCAGAAAAGCCGACAGCTTTTATTTAATTTATTAAAGGGTATTGAAAGAAAGTTCCCCAAGTCCCGTTCTTATAAGTGGCTGCATTTCCATTACAAATATTCGCAAAACTTTGTAGATAATGTCGGAAAAAAACCCAATTTTACAATTGCTGTATTTCCATTAAATAATAAACAAAATTATAAACACACCTGAAAAAGTTTCTTTATGCGACAAGTCATTAAAAATCCTAAAACTATTTCTTGTTGTGTTCTTCTTCGTAGTTTCTGTCAGTGGTAATATCCGGTTGTTGATCAGGTGACTTGTGTGATGCAAAAAAAGTTTTTCTCTTAAGCAAATTTTATTTTCAAAATGTCAAATTATGGCTTTATACATGGAAACGCAGCTGTTTAATTCAGCTCAAATGATTTTAAATTATAGATTTATTTTTCATTTTATCTTCCTTTACCTTAAAAAAAAAAAAAAAAGAAAAACTTTATTCGGTTGATTTTATTTTAATTTTTTTGGCCTGTCAGTTCTTTTGGCTCAACGATTTTGGCCAATGTGACAAAAAGTTTGGACACCCCTGTGTTAGAGCGACCACATGCATAAAGCAAATCAACTGAGAGGAAGCACAGAGACTGTGCAAAAGTCTTAGACCTATTATATATTTGATTGATCCACCAATGAAAAGCCTGATTTTCCATAAATAATTTAGGAACGTAATCTCAGTTTGGGAGAAAATAAAGAAGGGAGAATCTTAATTTTTTTTAAAAATGGAACCTATTTCATAAAATCTTATAAGTTTGATGCTATTTCCTGTAAAAACAAACCAATTTAACCTTTATATCAAATAAAGAAAACAATTTCTAATATGATTGCTTTAAATTTAGAAAGTTAATGCTGAATTAAAATAATAATAATAAATAAATAATAATAATAAATAATAGCTTTAAGGTCTTAAACGTATGCACAGTACTTGGAGGTAATAAAATGCAGCTTTATATTCTGATGAAAACATCTGCAAACGAGCAAAAAAACTAAGGTGCACATGAGAAATTGTTTGTAATCAATGAAAGATTTGGTGAGCAATAAAAGATTACGGCAAAATGGAAACACTGTGGAGAAATAAAGCACACCCTTGCCGTTTTTATAGTATTTCAAAAGGGAAAGCAGAAAAAAAGCCGACCTTCTGCCTCACAGAGCGCGATTCTTTCACTCAGCTCCTTCAGACTAGTCAGTAGCAATTAGCAAAAACCTGATGGAACTACGCACCTGCTGAGCTCATTATATAACCTACTACTCAGTCCTGAGAACGGTTGTAATCAGCATAATGAGGAGCATTGTTTCGATAATATGCTGAAGGCAGATTGTCGGATGGATTAGGAACTTCTTAAAGAGACAGAGACCCAATTTCACAGCAACTCAGTGTTTTCATAGCAATTAAAGGTAAGATTATTATTTGATTGTGATATAAAATAGCATTATATGTCTAGAAAATACACAATACCGTCCCTTTAAGTGTTTTTCCTACAGTGGCCGACAGGTGCAAACGCAACACAAACACATAAACTCCAAATAAACAAATACGCTGAAAACAGTAAACAGCAGGTATAAGTAAAAGTGGATATGCTGCAAAAACAGCAGCAATAATGAAACACAGAAAAGTCCTCCAGGCCACCAGGGGGAGCCAACCATCAAATAAGATGGAACCAGACCCTCAGTAAAGCTGGAATATCTTTTACCAGTATTATCTTTACCAGTATTCTAAAACATCAGGATGTTCATGTTGGAGATATTACCTATGCCAGACTCCCCCTAGTGGTCTGGAGGTCTTTCATTTTGTGGAGTGTTTTATATTTGCTGTTTTTGCAGGATTTTCTCTTTTGCTTCTATTTCTTGTGTTTCCAGCATTTTTGTTTGTAGCATTTTTCTGCGCTGTAGTTCACTTCCTGCTTTGGAAGCGGCCTCTGGTCCACTTGGCGTTCACATACGCATTTGAACTGAACCAGAGATCAGAGACTCAGTTCTGAACCAAACTTTCTAGGCTGATTAGATAAAGACCGTGTGTGACTGGTTGTGTGGTTTTATACAATAAAAGCTTGTCAAACCCGAGAGATAAAGAAGGGTGTACTTTCTTTTTCCCCTGAGTGAACTGAACCACAATAAATTCAATCTAAAAGCACCATATTCAGCGACATCTTTTGCAAGTTTCATCAGAATATTAATAAGCGCAGAACCACAGAGTGAGATTTCGTAGAGTCGCGACGTAACGGTGACGAGTTGAATCCCAATGATTCAACACTGGATTCAAGCCATTCACAGTTGTGCTTTACCTTCCCATGTACATAACAGGGCATGTACATATGGCTGCATTCATCCAGTGGGCGCATGAGTGGGCGTCATCCGTTGCTGGAACTGGATGAGCTTTTGGCTGTGCGTGATCGGACCGGCCACCAGAGGGCGGCGGAGAGCGGGTCAGAGTGGGGGCTCGTCTGGTGAATGTGTGCGGGTTTGCGAGCGGATCGGTCCGCTCTCGCTGCGCTCTTCATCCAGCCAGTTAGTCAGCGAGTGAAGCAGCCGCCTCAGCTGCGTGGCGTTCAGGTTAAGCATCATGCGTGGAGTTTCATCATGCTGTGGGGAACTTTTTTATTTCATGTAACTGTTGTCCTCACATTCTGAATGCAACAAATAAGATATTAAGATACACAGCACCCTTAAATGTTACCACCCCTGGTAAAATGCAGCTTTATATTCATACAGTAGAAAATAAAACTCCATGTTAAGTGATAATAATTTTTTTTTACTTTTCTTTTTCACAAAGGTTCTGGCCGGAACTTTGCTTTATTTTCTGGTACGACCCTAAATCTGATGCACAAACATCTGTAAACAACAGCAGTGGATGAATTTTTAAATCACTTAAATCCAGCAAACATTACATATAATTAATATAGTTTTTTTTACATATAAAGGTTCTGGTCGGAACCTTTGTTGTGTGTTTCTGGTATGCCGGTAAACCTGACGCACAATGACATCCACTAACAGCAGCGATGGACTACAAAGCTGCTTCTCTCGGCCCACTGGGGGTTAATTTTTGATTCAAATAACGATCTGATTGGATGCAGAGAAATACTATTATTGTGTTGAAGTTGTGCAGAAAAGAGTTAGACAATCAGAGAATAAATAAGTATTTAGTGAGCAGGTTCGAAATTTAACCACAGAAAAAAAAAATCGGATTAAAAAAATAGAAAAATCAAATTTAATTAAAAAAGACAAATGTGATTTTAAAAAAATCTGAAAAATCTGATTTTATTAAAAAAAAATCCAACTTGTGTAACCGTTACAAATACCCGTTGAAAATCAGCTTCCAATTGATCGATGTTTTTGAAACTTTCTCTCACATTTTTACCAGGGGCAAAGTAAGAGCTGAGGCTGCTTTAAAATAAAAACCTCAAAACCTGTCTGAGCTCCTGAGGCTGTGATTTTGAAATCTGGCTGTAATGGAGGAAGGAAGACCTGAACGCTGAGCAGAAACACAGCTGAACTTTGGTTCGGTTGCAGCTTGTAAGGACCACATGTGAGCCGAGTCATGCATCTTCCCAACACATCAGATGCAAAAGTCGGAACTCTGCATGCTGAATTTGCGCCCCGTTGCCATCGATTGATCAATCAACACAGCCAGAAGAGATTTTAAATATTAGAAACCATTTTAGTTAAAACTCAAAGGAAACTTTTGGGAATTTGGAAATTGGGAGTTTGTTAATTTGGATGGTCATGACAGCAGGGAGCATCCTGCGTGCGCTGGCGGCCCGCCGGGCCCTGAAGACCCACCTGTTGGTGCTTTTCTTCATGCTCTCGATGTCCAGCTTGCGGAACAGGAAGCCCTCGTGGTGCGCCGTGTGGGTCGGCGGCTGCGGCGCCGCCTGGCTGCTCTGGGCCGGGCCGATCGGGAACGCCGCCCGGTTTGGGGGGCCGGGTTTGGGTCGGTCCCGGGCTCTGGGCCGGTCCGGACGGGAAGACTTCTCTGGCAGACCGTTGGGCAGGCGGGGAACCTCGCCACGCGCCTGAGGCGAGAAGGAAGACGGTTCATTGACTGACGATTAATTGATAAGCGGCCATTTCCTTTAAAACCCGAGTCCAGTCGTCTTTCTATAACAGATTCATAATATTCTGAATTAAACAAAAATATAATCAAATTTTAACATTATTTTGTGTCAGTTGTACTAAATGCTGACTGAATAAACAAAAAACTGTGGTTTTCTCACATTTTTATACTTAAAATACAATAAAAGAGGGAAACTGTTAGCTTGCCAAATAAAAAAAAAAAAAACGATCAAGTGTTTTAACTCACGACTACAACGATGTGTTAAAGTCTAGATGACAAACATCCACAAAAAACTCAGAAACTGAGAAAAAACAAGGAAATTTCTGATCTTGAAAAGCAAAAAATTTGTACACAACCAGATTAATCTTAAAAGTTTTTGACTTTTGAAACTAAATTTTTTTTTTCCAAGAAAATTTCTATGATCAATCTCAAAATTTCTGAATCTTTTCAAGAACATTTTTGACCTTTCAAACTCCAAGTTTGTTAGCATTTTGATTACCACTGATGTTAACATAGCTACTTAATTATGCTGTAAATTGGCACTATGTGCCTGGAAAATACGAAACAGGAAGAAAACTGTGTCAACTTTGAACTTTGACCTTTGAAGTAAGACCCCAAACCTGTGCTGCTTCTCTTTCTTGAAGCTGCTCTACAATTTCTGCCATGGTGGTTCTTTTCTCTCTGTGGAAACAATCACAGTTATGATGGTAAATAATATGTTTTTATTTTAGCTCCACTTGCAATTTATTTAACTTGTAACAAGAAACTTTCCCAGATCACAAGTGAAATCATCTCCCAATGCAACTAGTAATTTTTCATTAGTATTAAGGAATTATTCATTTAAAACAAGCTCTTGTATCTTACTGAATAGTGAAGATACAAGGTGGGTAGAGTAACCAAAACGTTTACTCAAGTAAAAGCAGCAATACTTCATGATACAATTACTCAAAGTGCAGCGTAGTAAAAATACTCCTAACAGTATTTTTTTCTCTGAATAGCTGAATGTTTGCAGCGGTTAGTGTCGTCTGGCTCTCTGAGGCGTTTTGTTTTTGTCTCACCCTCCAGTGGAGCGTCGGTCGGATTGCTCCCTCCCCACCTCGTTGTCGCTGGACTCCTGCCTCTCCACTCGGTGGCGCTCTCTCTCTCTCCGCCGGCCTTCGTGTCCTTCGTGTTCGCTGGACGTCTGCCGCGTCCGCCTGTCGCGCCGCCCCGCCTGCTCCCTCCAGACTTCCTGCGGCAGCTCGTCGCGTCGCGCCTGGATCAGCTGCTCGCTGGACAGCTGTCGCTGGTATGGCTGGACCTGCGGCTCGGCGCGGCCCAGCGGGTCGGTTCTGGACCCACGGGGCCCCCTGGTGGGCTCGCTGTGCAGCCGCTCCCGGCCCGGCTCCTGGAGCACCACCTCCGCCATCACCGCCACCTCTGCCCGCTCCTCTCGCTCCCTCCCTCGCTCTCTCACTCGCTCCAGGCGGCTCGCCACGAGCAGCGGCGTCACCGCGTCGTCCAAGTGTTTGATCTTCGGTTGCCGTAGATACGGCGACGTCTTGGGCTCCGGCTGCAGGTAGCTCATGGCTTTCGTCGCCTGCTCCCTCGCTGTGCTGGTGCTTTCACGCATCTGATTGGCTGACACCAACATGGCCGCCGTGGCGACGGAGGCGATGGACGAAGCGGCCGGCTGGACGGCCACCACGCCGCCGTGTCGGTAGCCGGAGCCGTTGATAACGGCGGAGGCGAGCCGGCGGGCGGCCGCCGACGGGGACGGCGTGGGCGTGGCGGGCGAGGGCGACGGCGGCGTGCTGGCTTCGTTCTGCTCGTAGATGGTCTGCCTCATGACAGGGGAGACGGGGAGGCGGGGCAGCGCGGCCGGACCCGGCGCCGCGTCCTGAGGGTCCAGGAAGACTTTACGGCCCAGCAGCGGCGTCGGCGGCAGCTTGCTCTGCTCCGCTCTCAGCTTTTCCACCTGGAAAAGTAAAACAAAGCTTCATGTTGTTTGTAAAATAAAAACATATAAAATTGCCTGCTGTGGAATAAGTAAAAAAAAAATAAACAAAAATTTTTAGAAAGAAAAATAGGAAACTCCACAGGGTTCAAATATTAAGGTTATATTTCACTGAAGCAACAATAAATATAGTTTACAGTCAAAATGAACTAAATTCAGGTTATTTAATCTGTCGTAAAAAAAAAAAAACGTATTCATTTTTCAGTCATATTTTCATCAAACTTCTTTTATAAATGTTAGAATTTTAAACTAAATATTTAAAATTTAGTTTAAAATTTTAAATATTTTGTTTCAAACTAAACATCTTAAATGTTTAGTTTGAAACAAAATATTTAGGTCCAAGCTAAATACTAAGCTTGATGTATGTAGTTAAATGTAAAGATACAAAATATTTACCTTCAAGCAAACACATTAAATTCAGAGCTCAGACATTTATTGTGAAGCTGAATATGTCGTCTGCAGGTAACTAAATATTTAATTGTCACACTAAATGCTCAGAGCCAAATAATAAGTTAATGTTCATGGCGGGTTACCGTAGTGAGACGCCGCAGCGAGCTGAATCTCTCCTCCCAGGTGGCGGCGGCTTTCCGGAAGGCTTCGTGTCGGCGGATGAGCTGCTCCACCTCGTCCACGCTGCCGCCCAGCTCCTTGCTGCTGATCAGCGGCTCCTGAGCTGTCAGCCAGGCCTCCGCCACCATCGCCTCCTGGGCGAACTGATGAACCTCCAACACTGGCGGCAAAACGGAAGGAACAGGCAGAGTTTTTCGGAACAGAAAGTGTGATAACGTCTCCATTTACGACGGGTGTCTGAGCTCACGTTGCTGGAGGAACTCCCAGTGTTTGTCCCACTTCTCTGAAAGCTCACGCTGCTTCGCAATCACCTTTTCTAGCTTCTCCTTGATCTAAAATTTGAAAACAAACAGAATTAGAAATCTCTACAGCTCATTTTTGGAAAATGTTACTATTTACTTCAAATCCACCAGATTAAATCTAATTAGCGGCAGTAATTGGAATCAATAAGCTTCTCTCAGAAATTGGGAGTTAAAAAAAAACTGGGATGGACGGACGGATTTTCACAATGTTCATTATTCATTTATAAGGCAGCTACATAATTAACCAACTGATATTTAAGTACAAACTCAATTTTTAAAGATTTAGTTAGTTCAGAGCTGGTAAAGTATTACGCTAACTCTGAGTTAGCAAAATATACAGCTAGCTCAGAGCTAAATATTTAGCTTGGAGCTAAATGGTTGCTTGCACACTAAACATTTATGATGATAAATATTTAACTTGTTTACTAAATATTTGGCTTCAAACTAAATATTAAGCTAGCTCAGAGCTAATGAAATATTAACATATTCAGTGATAAATATTTAGCTAACTAACGCTCAACTATTTAGCATGAACACTAAATATTCATGGAGAAAAACATTTTGCTTTGTTATTAAGTATTTATATTTCTAACTTACTATTTAGCTTCAAACTAAATAGTTTGTTAGTTAAATATTTAGCTTCAAATTAAATATTAAAATATTTACTAAATATTTTGTTTGGAGCTAAATAGTTAACTTGAATACTAAATATTTTAAATAAATTTTACTAAATAAACTAAATATTGTTTATTCAATATTTAGCTTACTAGCTAAAACTAAATATTTTGCTTGCAAAATAAAACTTTTGCAATTTAACACATAAAAAATGTCATCTCGTTTGATATCGCTGCATCATTTCACTGACGTCTGCTTGCGTAATCTGTAATCTCACCTCCTCAGCTGCAGGGTTTCTGGCAGCCAGCAGCATTTTTCCCATTTCGATGCACTCCAGCGTGCTGTGGCTGCGGGCCTCCACTTCGCTCTTCAGGCTCTGGTGGTAGTTCATCAACACCTCCACCGACGACACATCCCTGCAGGAACCACAGAAACATCACATCTGCTCTGCATTTACAGGCCACCATGTTGCTCCAAGCCTTTTGACAAGTGGATATTCTTCAGAACTAAACATTGCATCACAGTTTAAACATAATGTGGGTCAGCTATCAAGTTACAAAAGAACAAAATGGGGGTTTATTTTTCAAAATCATATTTTCACCATGTCAACTCAATGACAATGATAAAAATGTAGCTTTAAAATAAATATTGAGTTAGCAGGCTGAAGATTTAGTTTACATTTACATATTTATCTAATACACAATTTCACGTACCAATTGTTTGCTACATTATTTAAATGGTGCAGTCTCTGCTGCTGCTAAACCTCCAGCTGTTGGACTTTTCTGCACACCTGGGTTTCTCTCCGGTGCCGATCTGACAGATGATGGACTCCATCCACATGATCTGATCCCGGACCATGCTGAAGAACCTCAGCTTGTCCGTTTCCGTGGTGATCTGCAGCCGGCACTCTTCACAGGAAGTCAGCAGCTCCTTCCAGCACTGCATCACTTCGTGCTCACGGCAAGCGATGGCTTCGGCCTTCTCGCCCGCGTACACCGTCCTAAGCTGGGCCGCGCTTTCCTGCAGCTGACGCACCTGGGGAAATAACGTAGTGATGAGTAAACGGCCTGGGTTGCAGCTCAGAGTGACGCAGCGAGCGCAGCTGCTCAGGACATTTTGGGGCTCTGCACAGAGCAGCTGTGCTTTTTCCATTAGTCCTCAGAAAAATTAATCACTTTCTCTGCACTGCAGGTTCTTTCACAGTAATTTGGTAGTTTTCCCAGAACAAACTTCACTGTAAAAACACAAAATCTTACCAAGTATATTTAATTTTTGGTCTACTTTCTAGTGCAAATATCTTATTACACTTGAAATAAGAGAAAAATAACTTAAAAGTAAGTTTCAGAAAGATATATTTATTTCACTGATAACATAGGAAAAATGTCTTCTTATAATTGAACAACCTGCCAGAGGAACTAGAATTCGGTTGCTAGGAGACGAACTGGGTTTGAACTATGGTTGCTGGGTAACGGCACAGTTACAGTTGATTATGACCTGGAACTTTTTCCATCAATATTAAGGAATTATTGACCTAAAACAAGCTCATGTTTCTCGCTGAAAAGTCACTTGTAAGTTAGTTTTGTCTTATTTCAAGTGTGGTACGATATTTCTACTGGAAACTCGACCAAACATCCAAAATACTTGGCAATGTTTGTGTTGGTGAGGTACCAAAGTAATTTGTAACATAAAAGAACCGCAGGTTTGAAAAAAGTATTCATAAATTAGTCTTAAACAAAAGCTACAACCTCTGAATCAAAGATTTTCTAGGAACATTTTTCCATTTTTAGGAACAAAATACCTACGCAAAAAGTCTTTGGTTACAAAAAGGACAATTTTCAGCCACGTGTTTAAAACATAAAATCTTACCTAGTTTAGTTTCTTTATTCACTTGAATTAAGACAAAACTAACTTAAGTAACGTTGGAGCAAGAAGGAGTTTATTTTAAATAAATAATTCCTTAATATTGAGGAATTATATGCTATAGAATGATCTGCTAGTTCCACTGGCAGATCATTCAAGTTATTTCATTTTTGATCGTTTTGATCATTAACGAACAGGAACCAATAATTTTGTCCGTCTGTGTAAGTACTACAGAGGTTCTCCTTGGAATTTGGTAAATTTAGAGAAGAGTTTGTCTTTAATTTTTAGTAAGTCTGACTTTCTCTTCACAAATCAAGGTTAAAAAGTCAAACAAGAAACGATGTAAAACCTGCCGCCAGTTTCCAGATGTAGAGCGCATAGATGCCAGAACAGGCAGCGTGTGTCTGCTGTACCTGAGTGACCAGCAGCTGGATGTCCTGTTCGAAGCTCTGCAGGAGCCTCTGCAGCGTGCTGGTGTGGGATGTGCTGCCCTGCCGAGCCCGGACCTCTGGGAGCCGCCGGTGCTTATCCTCAATCTGGGCCAAGATCTGGAAATTAAGAAATATTATGTAAATATG
The DNA here is from genome assembly GCA_922788865.1 of Poeciliopsis turneri. Taxonomy (NCBI): domain Eukaryota; kingdom Metazoa; phylum Chordata; class Actinopteri; order Cyprinodontiformes; family Poeciliidae; genus Poeciliopsis; species Poeciliopsis turneri. The sequence goes on from CAKLNU010000850.1 coordinate 119,634, forward strand.
CTGAAAGAAAAAATAATAAAGACCTTATACACTTTAGAATCAAACAATTAGTAATTTTATTAAGCCTGTTTTCACATGTAGCCAGTAGAATCAGCTTGATTGGGACTAAAGTTGCAGCTTTTGTTACGTTTCCAGCTGCTGTGGTTCCATTTCACAATACAAACTGACAACAGGTCCAAACTAATTGAAAAATGTGTTCCCCTCCTCACCTGTGGTGGCGCTGTCCACAGAACTACTGAAGGAAACAACATGAAAACCTCTGGAGAAGAACAGAGTGCAACTTCCTGTTTTACAAAATGTAAACAGAACTGGAGTGGTGGCAACTTCATGGTAAAGACTGTGAGCCATTTTTACTGCTAGCACTAGCCTAAGCCATTTGTTTTGGTTGTGTTTACCCAGAATGCCTTGTGCTGTAGTCCACTTCCTGCTTTTGGAGCAGTCTCCAGTACACCTGGCGTTCCCATATGCTTTCTAACTGTACCAGAGTTCACTTCATCAGAACCGAGCGCGATGTTTGTAGGCAGACCAGAGTTCATTTCTAACAATTTGTGTTTGGATTTTGTTAGTAAAATTTTTAATTGTTGAGGTCGTTGATTTATATTTTTCTGTTTTTGGTTTAGTCGTTTCCTAACATACTGCGTTTCCATTGACCATAAATCTTTATAAATTGAAATTCCGAAATTAAGTTTGGTTAAGGGAAACATCGCAATTAAAAAAAAAAAAAAAAAAGCCACGTTTTCTGATAAACCTCTTGCCGTAGATGTTTTTTTTGTTTTTTATCGAAATAGATTTATTTTTCAAAACTGCAATGGAAACTTTTTGGGAATCACAGGAGTCAATAGCAGGATGTTACCACTGGCAGAAACGCCAAAGAAGACGACAGGAAGTTGTAGAAGGATGATGGTTTCTTTTTGTTTTTTTCTGGATCCTCCAGAGCTCTCACTGCATCACAAATTTCAAAAGATGATTTTATGTCATTCCAGCTTGTTAAATCCATAGCTCTAATATAAGATGGCCGACGTCAATTTCCCCAAAACGTATCTGCTCCAACACCTCAGAGGGCTTGACACTCACACACCTAAATAAGACGCAAACGTCTCCTCTGATTGGCTGATAAATGATGAACGCTGAATTATGAATATATCTCATGCAACTGCCATGATTTGTAATGAGTTGTTGTGTAACTTTAATTACATTCCTTATTTAATGGAGACGCCGCAATTATGAAAACAGAACATCGGCAAAGACTTAAACAGATCTGAAGCGGAAACTCAGCTACTGTCTTTGTTTTACCTCTTTGCAGTCAGAGAAGAACTTGTGCAGCTGGTGAGAAGCGGCGAGCATCTGCGCTCGGGTCTCCATGAGCTCCAGCAGGTCGGCCCAGGCCTCGTTGACCCCGTCCTTCCACTCGGCGATGGTGGCGGCCTCAGAGTGGCCGTAGTCGATGAGCTCGTCCACCATCTGATTGACGGCCGTCACGCGCTCCTGTCCCACACTTCCTGTCTCCGATGCAAACTCTGTGAACTTTTCCTGGAGGACCTGGAAACATTCAAAAAATGAAACAAATATTATTTTAATTTGTCATATAATAATTACCAAGTGTTTACCTGCAGCAACTAACTAAGACATTTTATTATTGCTATAGCAAGACATATAAAGTTGGGACTAAGAGAGAAAGTAAGCAAAGCATGACATATTTACATGATGGATGCCGAAGTGCTGTGTAGAGTAACTCCATTTATAATAAACTAACAAGTAAATAAAAGCAAAAATAATAAAGAAAACATACAACATATACAAGTGTCAAAATAAATAGTTAAAATAATGCAAACAAAAAACAAACACCAGATAACTAGCTAACTTCAAGATAAATAATTATACTCACCAGTCACATTAATAAATAAATAGATCTATAACTATGCAGATGTTTCACATTTACAATGAGACAACAAATAAAATAAGCTACAACAAATTAAACTATTGGATTACTAAAAAAGTCACAAACAAAGACAAAGTAGGCCAATGTAAATTGGCCAAATTATCAAAAACATTGATTATGACCAAAGTAAAAGGCATATGAATAGTTATACAGATTATACACAAATAAATATTAAGCCCAGTAAGCCAGCCAGCAGCAGCTTTAGCCTCAGTTAGGAACAATATACACCGCTGTCTGTCAGCGCTGTAACGTTTAGAGGTTCACTTTATTAACTTTAATAAATACACAAATAGAAAAATGCTTCAAAATGTCCGCCTCATCCCCAGACTTGTGAAAAGCAAACTCACGGAGACGTGCTCAAAGTCCTGGCCCAGTTCAGGCGAGCTGGCCACCACCTCCCTCTGGGCGATCCACTGCTCCAGCTCATCCACCTCCCTGTTGAGCTGGTACAGCCAGTACTGCTGCTCCAGGCGGCTCTTCCTCTCCTCCACCAGGTCCTTCAGAGACACGTACAGACGGTCGATCTGCGACTGGCGCTTGCTGATCTGTTCGCTGTGGGCGAAAGCACAAAGACAGGACAGATCGGTAACTTTAAACCCCTTAATGTCCAGTGGAGCAAACTTTTATCAAACGATGTGTTTCATGTTAATTCAGTTTCTTAGTAAATAATAATAAAACGTTTTACTCAAGAGAAGATTTCAATGCAAACATAAATTAAGATAAATAAACAAGAAGCTTTTCATATAATGAGCGACTCACATCCTGTTCTGAGAAATCACACAAAAAAATTCAGACAAAGTATAACAATCAATATTCAGGATGTTTACAAATCAATAATAAGATGAAGCTCCTGTTCTGCTGAAATCAGACAATGTTTATCCAAAAGTCTTATTATTGATAACACAAAAAAATATTTCGGAAAGCATATTTTTAGAAATGCAACGTCTTTAATTTATATTTATCATATATATATAAACGTAATGTACACTTTATATTTATTTTATGTATAAATATTTATGTACAGATACATTACATATACTATCTATAACATTAATTTATTTTTTTATATATTTAATTTAAAATACTGTTTTGCTTATAGATGACCAGTATGTAAAATAATAATAATTAAATTCACAAATACTTTACTGATCCCAAAGGGAAAATAAATTTAAATTACAAGAGGTGAAAATATCAATGTTTTCTGTCCTCAGTCACTTTCAACCTGACAGTTTTGGCCCAGGCGGTTAAACGTTGGGTCGTCGCTGCTCTAACTGGTTGTGATGGGAGATAATCTGTCAGATTATGTGTGATGGAGCTCACCTGTTTGGATGTCCCATCTCCAGCAGCTGGCGGCATTGCTGCGACAGCAGGCCGATGGTCTCAGCGTAATCCTCGATGGTTTGCTCCAGCAGCAGATGTTTCTTCAGCAGCTGCAGCGTGCTCGGCTCGTCCTGAAGTTAACACACTGAGTCACTCACAGAAGTTTCCATTACAAACGGTTGCAAAACTTTGTCTGTATTCTGCTAATCTAGAAAAAACACAATTTTGCAACTGCAGCATTTCCATTAAATAGGAAATGCTATTAAAAATCTCACGCCGTTAGATTTGTTCTCATGATAATTCATTAAAAAACCTGCCCCGCCATCATCTCCTACCACTTCCTGTCGGCGTCTTTGCCAGGAGTAACATCCGTTTGTTGATCATGTGACTCGTGTGATGTGAAAAAACAGTTTCTATTGAAGTTTAAAAAAAAAAAAAAAAAACAATTACAAATGATCAGAACTACCTCATCCTAGTGCCAAAACCTTTTACCAAGTAAACAATTTCTTTCTATATTAGTGCGCTTCCATTAAGCAAATTTCTTTCTTAAATGTTAAGTTGTGCAGTTTTACAAAATTTACAAGTGTGCGCAAAACTTAGTTAATATTCCGCTAGTGTCGCAAATGTTTCCAAGAAATGAAGTTAAAACCAAAAGTTATTAAAAAACAAGCAGCGCCATCATTCTCCAAACATGTCCTGTCGTTTTCTTCTTTGTCGTTTCCGCCATTAGTAACTTCCTGTTGATGATCATGTGTCGCAAAAAAGTGTTTCCATTAAAATACAGTAATTTTGATATAGCCAAAATAAACCAACTCTTCCTGTTTTTATTAAACTCTTTAGTTTCTTTAGTTTTGTATTTTTAAATGCTGTATTTCTATTAAGGACGTTTATTTTCCAAATTCCAAATTGTGCAATTGTAAAGTCAATAGAAACGCGGCGAGCGGCAACATTGGCAGTTGATCATGTGACTCGTTTGATGCGAAAAAATTGGTTTTCATTAAAGTTTTGCAAATTAATTCAATTTTGATATGGAGAAAAAAAAACGCATTTCATCCTAATCCCAAAACTTATCCAAAAAAGAATTTTTTTTTTCAAACTGGCAATATTCCATTATTTTTTAAATGTAAAATTCCGCAATCAAATTTTGTTATCCAATTTTTGGAACTGCAGCTTCTGACTCTCAAACATTCATATTCCAGTAAAGCGTCACCTTTCCCTTCTCCTCGTTCATCATGTGCAGCTCCTGCTCGCTCAGCCAGGCCTCCACCTCCGCCGTGTCGAAGTAGTACTGCTGGGCTTGGTACATGGCGTCCAGAACCAGCTGCCTGCGCTCTGTCTCGGCCCACAGCAGGGCCCACAGCTGGGCCAGCTGGTCGTGGCCCGCCCTGACGCAGTCGGCCTCTGGGCTCCTGATGGTGGCGATGATCCCTGCCCTCTCCAGGACGTCTTCTATCCGGCTCCTGTGGCCCTCCAGCTCCCTCTGCAGTGTCTGCAGCCACACAGTAAACTGTTCACTTAAGGATTTATGCATCTGTGATGCATTGACACAAATTCATGTAAGAAATTCAGAAAATTAGGCCCAGAAATGAAGCAAACTACTGTACTTCTAATACATGGCGAATGGAGGCTCAGATGTTTTTGCTGAACATTTTGTGTTCAGTTTTTATTGAACAAGCAACGGCAACAGCTGTTCGTATCCTAGCAACCAAAAAAACAGCAGAAGGCAGGACAGCAACAAAAGACAAACCAGATCCTGTTCAGCATTCTTCAAAATAAAAGACTTCCTCAAATTATCCTTCAAATTTTGTTATCCAATTTTTGGATGGAAAGAGAAAATTGATAAATCATGCAAATAAGAATTATTTTATTATGTGGCTTAATTTATTATGTGATTGACTGATTTATTGCTTATTGAGGCCTTCCAATTGACATAACAGTAAATATCAATATGTGTATTTGCTACTCATTCACAGTATAGATTGGCAGAGTTCAGCGATAGTAAATTATGTCATGAAATATTTGGTGTATTAATTAAAAAATAAGATTTTTAAACATTTTCAGATGCATCAATGAGGATGGAAAAGCTCTATGAAGTCTGAATCACAACAATACCTGGTTCTTCTTCATGAGCTGCTGGACGGCTTGCAGCGATGAGCCGTGCTCCTGGTTCATGGCCAGAGGGAGGCGCTCCTGGACCCACAACTAAAGCAACAAACAGGACACACAAAAGATGACAGAAAACTTTTAGGCAAAATTCACATTTTTATACTTTCATACTTCACCTGGTTCTAAAAACAATGTTTAAAAAAAAAAAACATCCAGTCATTACTTGAAATAAATTCGTTTTTTTAATGTAAAACGAGCCGTTAGAAAATCTCCAGAGTGTAAATTCACAAACCAGCAGGCGTTGTGTTATGACCTAGAAACACTAGTGGAACTCGCCCGTTACCAGGCAACCCCAGTGGAACTCCGCCGTTACCAGGCAACCCGAGTGGAACTCTGCCCGTTACCTAGCAACCCAAGCAGAGCCTGTTCTGGAAGCACGATCCATATCATCAGCTAATTAATAAAAATACTTCCAGGGAGGGAATCTTTGTTTCTTTTTGTATGTCTTTTTTAATCATGAAAAATTTATATCATTTAAGTAGGATAATAATAAATAAAGATAAAAACCATTTTCAAAAAAAAAAAGAAAAAAAAAAGAAGTATGCAGCAGTGTCCAATAATTATCAAATGTGAGAAAAAATAGAGTAACATATTGGAGTTTCCCATGAACTTGTACAGTACGGTAACACATTTAGTTAATCTAATAGAAAATGTGATTCTAATAAAAAACTAAAATTTTTTTTTTAAGTCATGATGAAGGTTTGACGTTTATAATAATGTGAAATTATCTCAATGTAATCACACAGTGAAGCAGTAGCAGTCCTGATTTTGTTCCCATGTCCTTATTGGTCTGTGTAATTCACTTCGCGGGGTCTCCTACTCACGATCTCGTCCTCCAGGTCTCGCCCAACTTGATGGACCTCCTTAGACGCCAGGAGAAGACGCCGCCTCTCCTTTAACGGCTCGATGAGTCGGGCCATCCTGGTCTCCACAGCGGCCTGCCGCTCCACCACCGTGCCCTGGATCTGCGTCTGCTGCGGGATGGAGGCCGTCTGGACCTGGAGCTGCCCCACCTCCTTATACCAATCCTCCATCTGGGTCTCCATGGTCTGACAAAGAGGAAGAAGGAGAGGAAGATGGACCGGTAGGATGGTTGTTATTTTAACAGAAATCTACCATTTTTGTTCCACTTTTCCCTAAAAATGCAAAACAAATGTGACCAAAATTCAGCAAAACGATATATGGCTGATGGACGTGAGGTGTGATGAAGGTTACTGTACCACTTAGCAGGATGGATTCTGGGTAATGGAGTTAGATTTGGAGTTAAGATGGCGATGTAAAGCAGTGCAAGTGGCAGGCGTGCCAAAGGAAGGTGTAAGCAGCAGAGTAGGAGACGCCAGGTGAAAAGATAAAGAAAAGAAAGAGGAAGTTCTGTTTAAAAGCCTCCAGATAACCAGTGTGGCAGAAATCTGCAGGGACCAACAGAACTTTAAAAATATATAAATAGTTCAGGAATGACAAGTCAGTAAAAAGGGTTTAATGTGCATAGCATGACATAAACAGATCTACTAATTTCACTGTCATTATTTTATTTGTATGTACATATTAGCAGGGCAAGTTACTTTTAAAAAGTAATTAGATATAGTTACTATAATACTATGTTGTAACAGATGTGTCATTGATACAAAGTGGTCAAATTTATCAATTTAGCATTAGCTATCGCTAAATACTGTGTTATAGCGCTCTAGCATTAGCTATCGCTAAATACTGTGTTATAGCGCTCTAGCATTAGCTAAATACTGTGTTATAGCACTCTAGCATTAGCTATAGCTAAATACTGTGTTATGGCGCTTTAACAATAGCAGAATTAATGCTTATAATGAGTCCTTTAGGGTTAGTGCAGTTAGTTCATGTTGGGAATGTGTTTCATTTCTCTCTTCCCTACTTTTAAAAATAAATTTTCTTTAATTCATTAGGAAAATATCTGACAAACAAGCCCCTATAACTGTTGATAGAAACCAGTTCATTTTGAGTTTCAAGGTCAGCAGGAAGCCATGAATTTCCACGTACCTGTAGTTTCTTGAGCTGCTTGTTGACGGTGGTGAGGTCCTGACCCTGGTCCACGTAGGCCAGCTGCCCCTCCAGCTGCCCCAGCCGCTGATCCAGGCTTTCATAGCTCTGAACCAGCAGGTCCGCCTTGTTGGCCTCAAACAGCTGGCGAGCTTTGGCCTGAGTGGTGCTCTCCAGGTCCAGCCAGCACTCCCGGATCTCCTCCAGCTTCTTCCGGACCACCGGGCTCAGCTCCGGCTTCTCCTTTATCAGCTGCTGCCCTTCCTGGATGGACGAGAACGAAAAGAGGTGTTACAGAAATAAAGATGGGAAAATGTTATTTTTAACGCATTTTGGGGTGGAAAATGTTAAAAGACATTTTTTTAAATTTCATCACATCACCAAACATTTCCTTCGTGGTGTTCAATCATAATGATGTGCAGACGACATCATCACCCCCATCTTCTTCAGATTTCTGCTCCGTTTGAACCTCACCCCCATCGGATGAACAGATGGACCATCATTCTTTACATTCACCTGCTCCACTTCATTTATTTTTCATTCAACCCCACCTGCACTAGAATCCGTCTGTTTAATTTAGACCGAACCAGCAGAGCCAGTGTGTTTTATATGAGCTTCTGAGGGAAAAAGGCGTAGAAAATAAAGAAAATATCTCCAGTCTCTTACATAATTAATAGTACAGCTAGTATATGTAGAATTATTAAAAAGAAAGTAAAACAAGTAAAATATATCAGACTCACAGGCAAGTGAACATCAATAAGAAGAAAGAAGCAAAAAAACCTAAATGAAAAGAATCAGACTGTTTTCACAGCTCGTAGTTCGATTTAAGACCAAAATTTCAACATTTGTTACATTTTCAGCTGCTGTGTTTCACTTTCACACTTTAGTAATCCAAACCCTTTTAGCAACCTGTTCCCTTCCTCGCCTGTGGGGGCGCTACACCATGAACCACCGAGGGAAATGACACAAAAACCTCTGAAAAAGACACTAAGCGCAACTTCCTTCTTCACAAAATGCAATCAAAGATGGAGTAATGTCAAATTTTAGTGGTTGGAGGATTTCTTTCCGTCTTTAGCTAAAGCCTTTTAGCCATTTCTACTGTTTGTTTTAGTTTTATTTACCCAGAATGCCCTGCGCTGTAATCCACTTCCTGCTTTTGGATTGAACTGGTCCGGTTAGCATTCAGATATGCATTCAAACCGCACCAGAATTCATATCAACCCAAACTGGTGTTTGCAGGTGGAACAGAGTTAGCTTACCAAGTAATTTTGGTTCAATATCTTCGTACACTTGAAATAAGACAAAACTGACTTATAAGTAACTTTTTACAAAGATATGCATTTGTATTGATTAAACATTAGATCTATTCGCAGATTATTTCACTTATAACAACACATTTTTCAGGTGATATAATCTACCAGTGGAATTAGTAACGTTTCATCAATATCAGGAAATTATTGACTTAAAATAAGCTCCTATATATTTCTGAAAAGTTACTTATTAGTCAGTTTTGTCTTAAACAAGACCGAAAGTACTTCGGTAAGACTTTGTGTTTTTGCAGCGAGGTAAAATTCTACATGCCTGGAAAATAAACCATACCTCCCCTTTAAATCAAGTTAAAATTATTCTTTCTGATCAATTTCAGTGGGAAAGAGAGAAAGTTTTTAAACATTTGGAGCTTAGCAGGGGGGTAAATTCAGACCAGTGCAGTGACTCATCCACAGCGGACAACACCCAGCCTGAATCACTTACATACAGCACTGCTCCAACTGCAGGGAAATAATGTCTTTAGGAGCCAATTCAGCCGGAATATTAGTGTTTAATCTGAGCACATTAACAGAAACAGCATCAAAGTTAATGTATTCAACTATTAACCTGCATTTACACACCCTACATACCTGTAAGTCCCAGTGTGAGTGTGTTACGTCAGCTTTCATTGTGTTGTTGTGCTTTTTGCGGGTATCCGTTGCAGTGAATGGGAGCGCAGCGTGGGCTGCAGCAGCTTCTCCCATCGCTCCGAGCTGCTGCTGCTGCAGCTGCCATGCTCAGGCTGGGGGCCTCTGCTGCACTAATCATCCGCTCAGATCCCGCTGCCAAGAGGAAAACCCTCTTCTATGGAGACACAGGTCTGTTTCCCACTGAGCTGGAAACTGATTTTGCAACGACAAAACTATTGCAGAAGCAGTATCGTGCACAATCAGGCAACTACGTTAACTTCAGTTAAATCTGACTTTGTAATTTAATGCCTTTAAATTGGGCCTCTCTCTCTTTAAAGGGGCAGCATTATGTAAAATATAATGTTTTTTAGCTTTTCATCATGTTATAAAGTTATTCCCTCATCAAAAATAAACCTGCAGAGTTGCTTGGATTCCTTCACGCATGTTTGAGAAATCTTTTAATATCCATGACAACCATTCTGCTATAAAACGTCTGGTTGGACGTAGCTCCGCCTTGAAGGCACAGCTCCTCCCCCACTCGGCTCCTTCAGACTAGCTAACAGCAATTAGCAAATACCTGCTGCAACTGCTGAGCTCATTATAGGAGCTGCTTCTCAGTGAAACGCTGGTAAAAATGCTGTTAAAGGGTTAATTGAGGAGCCATGATGGGATAACTTCCTGTAGTTTCAGAGAGCAGGAGTTTCTTAAAGAGACAGAACCCAATTCCAAGGCGTTAAATTAGGAAGTAAAATTTCTTTAAGCGATATTTTATATATGTAGCATTTTTATAACCACTGAATGCAACAGTTACTTGATTATGCTATAAAATTACATTTTTTTTCTAGAAAGAAGATAATTCCATCTCTTTAAAAATTCTTTCTGAAACTCCACCTTGAGGACGTCATCACGACATGGCTCCTCTTTTAAAGGAGCCATGTTTTTTTTTACCAGTGTAGCTCTGAGAAGTAGCTGCTATCATGAGCTCAGCAGTTCCTCCGATGTTTGCTAATTGCTGCGGGCTGGTCTGGAGGAGTCGCTATATAGGAGTCGTTTGCGTAGCTGTAGCATTAGCATAACTAATATTTGTGATTAGTGCTTTAGCGTTAGTGCAACTAACTTTTCAGTTAGCGTTTCCCACCACTGAGTATTGTCATTTCCAGCCTTAAGCATGCTAACTATGCTAACTACAGTCTGTAGTGTCTGAGATGGAGCTTTTCAGTTAGTTGTAGTTTTTCCTGAGCACTGAACAGAGCAGAGTTTTCCACATGTACATAAGCAACAGTTTATTCTCTAAGGATTTTGCTGATCTCTTTTTCCTTTGGTGTAACCAACGCCTGTACACTCCAGAACAAAAGAAACTCAGAAAATGTGGTCACATCGAGGACAATGATCAGTTCAGTAAATGCATGTTATCAGCAGTTTTTTCTGAATTCCTACACAGGCAGCAAAGATGTACTTACCTTCTCTAAAAATGTCAGAAAGTGACTGAAAACAAATGCAGTAAGAAGCAGCTGATTTTGTCCTTCTTAAAGTTAATGAGGTCAGCTAATTATCAAGCAGAGCGAGAATCAAAATCCCACAGGGTTTCGGCTTAAAAGTGCACAGAGAACAGCAAACTCTCTTTTCATAACTCTCCCCTGAAGCAACAGAAAGATTTAAACTTTAAGTTTTCAGACAAAATGAATCAACTCCCTTTATAAACCAAATTCAATCATATTGCAGTGAGAGAAACAATTTTATAATTTCTATCTAAGCCAAAACATAAACTTAAAGTTTTTTTTTTTTTTTTATTTTGCAACTACAGAAATAAACGCCATAAAATTAGCTTTTGTCTGAAGTTGTTATTTTGCATTAAGACAGGTTCATAAAAATGTTGGGATTTGAAGGCTGCCCATCCAGACTGGCGTCTTGTTGAGGAAGTCCAGTCACTCTGCAGCAACAGAGCATCGTTTATTGATTAACACCGCATTAAGCATTCAGAACAATGCAAACGTCAGCTTATAGATCCAGATCTCTGTAGTACAGAAACACCTACTACTGTAGGCACTTTGCTTCTTTTACTCCCTCTTCACCGTCTCTTGTCCTTTTATTTAGTTTTCTCCCAAGGAAAGACTGGATTTACATCACATGAAAGCAGCTAATAAATAAAACAACATCTTTGCAACATTTGAAAAGGGCTGCAATGAACAATTATTCTAATGATTAATCGATTAATCGGATTAACAATGTGGCACATTTTGCCAATTTTTCACCATCTGCTTTTGTTTTGTTTAGTTTTCCCTCAAGGAAAGACACATAAAAACAACTAATACATAAAACAACACCTTTGCTTAAAAGCAACAATTATTCTAACAATTAATCGATTACACTAACGATTAATCGACTAATCTGAAACAACGTGGCACATATTGCAGATTTTTTATTGAAGCCTTTTGGTGCAATATTAAAATTCACTAAAAGATGCAAATAAACAAATAATCTAATTCCTTTTTTAAAATGAAAATATAAATATTTGTTCCTGACTGTGTGTCTGTAGCTAAATAAATACTTACACATGTAAAAGCTTTCTGCTGGACTTAACATAAATATACTGTGTGTTTCAGCAATTTTTGAGTCTTTGTACACCAGTTAACGATTACTTGATTATTTAAATAATTATGCAAACAGATGTCTGTAAAAGTTTGAGGACTGTCTGCCACCAGGACTTGGAAGCATTTTCAGTGATGACGAATGCTGTGTAATAAAGTCAAATAATGGGAAATACATTAAAGTATCTAGAGGAAAATGTATGCACTATAAAACGGTACATAAATTTTATTTCAGCCCATCCAGGGTTCATAGAACAGCTCTGCTCAACAATAACCTGTGCTGGAAATGCAAAATGGAATCAGGAAACATTATACATGCGATCTGACAATGTAAATGCATTTCTTCATTCTGGAAAACACAATAGAACACGTTGGAAAGTGGATAGATGTGGAGACAACCATGTCATCAAGACTGTGCTTATTGGGGCATCAAACAGTGATGCCTAATATATCAAAACACCGAAGCACCTGGTGCAGGAGGAAACAGAATAATCCTAGGACTACGGAAATCTACAACTGTTAGGAATGTTAAAAGCTGGTTGGAATTCATGTTGGAAATAGTTTGATATGAACAAATGCTGGCTGAGCTATATAACGACACAGAAAACTTTAAGAAATCCTGGAGCTGTTTCCTCTCCTGCAACACTGGACAGGAACTCCTTGGTTGTGCAGAGCTGATTTAATCATCTATCGATATAATTCAGAGATAAATATAAACATTAATGGCTGTTACTGCCCAATAAAGGAATTTCTCAAAGGTTTTTTTTGTATTTCATGATGGATTTCCTCCAGAGTAAATCCAAGCAGCTGGAAAACCTTCGACAAAAGCAGATCTTAATCAGATTCTGGTTCACAGTCGGGAACGGAAACCAAAAAGATGAGGATGAGGGAACGAGTCAGAGGGAACAGGAAGCGGGAACAAGACGGGATGGAGGAATGACCTTCATAAATTGCAGAAAGGGGAAGGAAGGAGGCGAGAGATCTGATTGGCCAGTTGCTGCCTGGCAACCGTCAAAAGCACATAAAACAGGAGACATGTTGCCCCCGTCATTAGAAGTCGACACGTCAAGGAAAGGTGAATGATGAGCATCGAATCGCGTCTCCTCTGCTCACTGATCCAGAACATCCATCAGCCATTGTGTCATTTGTTATTAAATGCTTTAACTTCCTGAATGAAAATCAACTGATATTTTGGTTCGATTTAGGACCAAAATTGCAACATCTCTCTTTTTCTCTGAGTCAAAACAACCAAAGCCTCTGAGAAACCTGTTCCCCTCCTCGGCTGTTGGGGCGCTGCACCAAGAACCACTGAAGGAAATAACACAAAAACCTCTGAAGACACTGAGCGCAGCTTCCTTCTTCACCAAATAGAACCAAAACTGGAATAGAATCAGATTTCAGTAGTTGTAGGATTTCTCTCTAATCTATGGCTAAAGATCACAAGCCATTTCACCCGCTAACACTAGGTTAGTAAGAAAAGAAGACAAGTTGGACCCAAAATAAAAACATACTCGAATAGGGAGAATAAGCATTTATACTACAGAATATTTAGCATAAAAGGCAACTCACATAAAAAAAACAATAATTTTAGAAAATATTATGAGAAATTATAATTTCTCAATATATATTTTGAGAATAAATATTTGGAATGGCTCCATTCTGGAGCTAAAAAAGGTGCTAACAGATCATTTAGTTCCCAAGCTATCTAAACAATAAAAAAAAGACAATTTGAAGAAATTAGTTAAAACCTCAGAGTTATTATTTTTACACTTACATTTTGGCAGTATCAGTCTTCCATAGAATAATGGATTTTATAAACCTAACCAGCAGTTTTTCAGAGGTAAAAAATGAACTTTGTGTCTGTCTGCATACTGATCTGTTTCTTTATTCAGGTCCAGTCTGAATCTGACGCGGATGTAATCGGGTCAGTCGAAGCGAACACTTCGTACTGTCATGTTCACACCTCTGACTCGCTGCTGTGACATTGATCCGGACGTGTAAAATCATTACCTCTCAGTGCAGCTGGAGATTTGTGCCACATTTCTTTGAGTCATACACTTTTAAACGCTGTGTGTGTGTCTGTGTTATGTATGTGTAATGTGTGTGTTTATGTGTGTGTGTGTGTGTGTGTTTTATGTGTGAGCTCCAAGCCAAGGTGACATTTCCTTGCAGAACTGCTCCTTTTTTATGCCATCCATGCTATCCGTTTCCACAGATTAATTGCCTCGCATCAAACTCCCAGGAGGTTGTTTTTTTTTATGTTGAGTGTCCCAGAAAATAATCACAGGGTCAGAGGAAGCAATGTGTGCTGCAGCACCCCCTGGTGATTGGGAGAGGAAATGCATGTTCTATTTATATCAACACTGGATAGTAAAAATATAGATTTTGAGTGTTTGTTTCAACTAAAATTATAAACATGATAGGTTGTTTTTCTCTTTGAAAATATAATTTTTATTTTGTTTTTCTTGGCTTTTTACTTACATTTTTCTTAACGCTTTAATTGTTAACGCTTTAACGCTTTAATTGTTTTGTTTTTATGTCTGATTTATTTGTAGACCAACTGTGTTCTGCCCTGTTGCAATAAATCAATCAATGGCATGATAAATTAAAACAACAATTTACCATCCAGCAAAACGTGTTACTGTGACAGACCTAGTTAATATGATCACAATTCATGGCAGTGTAAATATTATTAGCATATTAGCTAAATTTCATCCTTTAGTCCTGAGATAAACACCCCACTATGCAATTTGCAAGACTTTTCTTCCATTAAAAGAAGTTAAAAAAAATATCTTGATATTGATAAAGAAAACATTTATACAATAAACAGGCACAACCAGAATAAAAACAGCATACATTATAGAAGATCAAAGTGAAATATATCCTTTGTGAAACGTGATAAAGAATAATAAGAAACTCTCTGAAAACGGCTCCAACCTCCTTTAGCTGAGCAGAGGGAGAAAGCACTCAGCAGCGGAGTGACCCAAAAACCGTTCGCTCCAGGCAGGAAAGCTGCATTATCTGACAGCGCCACTCACCTTTTCGATTTTATCCAGCCATTCCTTGTTCTGGGCCAGCTCGGCCATGAAAGCCTGGTGCTTCTGCCACTTCTTGTGCAGCTTCTGGGTCTCGTCTCGGCTGCTGTCCCTCGCCATCAGCATCTTTTCGTACACCCAGTCCCCCAGCTGGAGAGAGAGGATGGCAGAGGAGGAGGAGAGGAACCATACGTTATGTGCCCATAACTTTGTTCACTTTCTGCTAATGTCAAAACACAAACAAAAACTTTGCAGTTGTATCGTTTTCATTAAATAAGAAACACAATTAAAATCACATCTGAATGTTTATTTATGCTAAGGTTGTCGATTCAATTCCAGCTTCCTCCTGCCACATGTCGATATGCCTCTGGGTAAATTGCCAACTTTGTTAGTGTGAAAGGATGAATGTGACTCTAGTCACAATGACCAGAAAAGTGCTATATAAGTTCTGCCCATTTACCAGTTTGTCTTCACCAGTTTGCCCCAGTGGCAACAACCGTTTGTCGATTGTGTGACTATTTGTTGTTGTTATTATTATTATCAACATATAAAACCAACATCCTGTGACGGACTGGTGACCTGCCTGGGGCGGCCCCGCCTCTCGCCCAAAATGTCTTGCTGAATTACATCACTGCTAACGACGCCATGAGGCTAATGCTAGCATGATGAGCGACGAGCATGTTGACACTCAAGGTAGGACGTTGAGTAACATTGACATTTAGCATGAAAACCTCAGCTTATATATAAATCTTAGCTAACTGCTAATGTTAGCAACTATCTAACATTAGCAGCTACTACACATTAAATGTAGCTGCCAATGCTTCCTTTAGCACTAGCAGCTAAAGGTAGCTAGTGCTAAATAATTTTTTATTTAATTTCTTTTTTGGATCAATAAAGTATTTTTGAATTGAACTGCATTTGTACTACTATAATGCTACAAAAGGTAATGCAATCGCCCCTTAACAACACAGAGACTAATGTTTGCAAAGAGCGAGAAAGCATGGGAAATGACACTGTGAGGCAAGTAAGGATAATAAAAAGGTATCCTTAGCTAGTAGCATTAAGGTAACATTTAGCTATAAAATGTAGCTATTGCTACCTCTTGTAGCAATAGCTGCTAATGCTCCCTTTAGTGTATGGGTTGTTATTAGCATGATAACCTCCCAACATGTTGATGTTATTAGAATGTGTGCTATCACACCATTAAAATGACTTAAGTACAAAAATGTTGTCAATAAAACACAATTATTAGGATTTTATGGTCAATTAAAACACAGCTGTAATTTCTGGAAGATCAAACCACTCTTATCAAAAGACGCAGAGCAGAACTATTGATTATTAAACATATTTAGTGTAGAAGAGACTCATGTCAGCATAAATAAAACATTTTGTTTTCATTTTTATCTCCTATTTTTACGGCTTTTCTAGTTGAAACACAAGGTCACGGCTAATGACGCGCGGCGCATGTAGCCTGACACACGTGTAACAACAAACATGGCTGCAGGAATTCACATGTGCAGCATCACAGCTTACAGTATCTCCCCCCACCCACTGCCGCCTCCACCACCACCTACGCAGACTCGAACACCGAGCACACCCCAGCTCGCACTCAGGCTGCGATCCGCACATTTAATCCACAAACGCGTCGGAATAAAGTCCATGTTCTGCTCGCACTCAGCCGGGAGGAGGAAAGCGGGTTTACCAGCGGCGGTTAGCGGCAGCAGCCCGCGGGGCAGCGGCAGCTGCAGGCTGCAGCCTCCGATGTCCGCATCCTCGCTCATGCAAAGATGCTCCTCTATGCAGAAAACACGGCAGCGGAGATGGAAGGGGGGGGGGAAAAAGCTGGGAGGAAAATAAAACCAGCAGAGAAGAGACTTCCTGCCTCCTTCCTCTGGTGCCAAAGCCTCGCTCAGAAAGGAGAGGATGCGGGAATGGGGGTGGATCGGTGACGGAGGAGTGAGAGGAGACACCCTCCTCCCAAAAAAGAAAAAAACAACAATAAAATGGCACAGAGCCGAGCCCCTCCCCTGCATCGCTCCGTCTGTGGCTCAGCCGGATGCTCGGTGGGATGGAGGCAGGTACCGATCATCTGGTTTCACAGGTTTGATCATCATATCCTGACAGAAGCTGCGTTTCTATTAACCACAAAATAGATTCGCTTCTTGGAGACACTCAATCTTTTAAGGTCACGTTTTTCGTGATATATGATATATGATATATATATATATATATATATATATATATATATATATATATATGAAAAGTTTTTGCGTCAGGATGAGGTCGTTTTTCAGGCACTTAGAAACACTTTTTTGCCTTACAAGAGTCATGTGTTTCACAACCGGATATTACTACAGGCGAAAACCACGAAGAAGAGAACGGGAAGTATTTTGTTTTTGCTATTCAATGTACTGAATCCATAGCTCTTCTCCAAAATGACAGACTACAATTTAAAAAAAAAAAAAAATCAAGTGACTAGCATGTAGCTGCTCCCAAGTAGGCGGGGCTTGTCGCTCCAAGCCATCAACATCCCATCTGATTGGCTGATACTGTATGATACTGTATGCGCATACAGTGGCTGATTACAGCTGTATGCCCTACCGCATACAGCTCGGTAACTAAGCTTGGGTTGCTTTGTGCTAGAGTTCTGCTGGGGTTGCTAGGTAACGGTGCAGTGCTTGCTCATTGGTGTCGTTACAATCTGGAGGTTTTGGAAACGGCTCATTTTCCAGACACCAAACAGCAACTGGGTGACTTTTTTAAGCACTTGGATTGTTTTTAGAAGCCGTTGAGATGCAAATGGAAGCAGAAAAATGTGGCAAAAATGAATTTTGCATCAAAGATCCCCTTTAAAATAAAAACACCTTGATTTGTACATATGTTTTACCAAAACTCTTCAAATGCTTGCATAGTTTTAGCTTCACTCTGTTCAAATTCACTAAAGGAATGCTTTATTATTGCATCATTGGTAACAAAATATGTGCATTCTTGCTTATAAAAGAAATTTAATTTTGTTTGTCAAATACTGCATTTTAAAAAAAGGCAAAAGAGGTGCCAACTTTTTAAAATCCAATTATTCAAGTCATCATCAGAGTAATCGTTAGCTGCAGTTCTGTTAATGTCTGATCTTCCTCTCCGTCTCTGCAGCTGTACTCAGTTTCCAGCTTGATGCTGCAGCAGTGATGAAGCAGCAAGAAACGAAAGCAGAGCGAGGCGGAGAGGAGGGCAGGACGGATTAGCAGATTGGCTGTTTTTATGAATCGGGGCTGGTTTTCACACGTCGTCGCCTCTTCTTGGAGTTATCACACTCCATGTCGGCGCCGCGCAGACGTGTCGGGGAACAGGCAGCAACAAACACGACGGGCTCACACCTCCAGAGGCCGACAGGACCGCGCGCGCAGGACGAGTTTAAAAGTTGCAAAAGTGATGTGACTGCAGAGGTCATGGAGGAACCCACATAACGATCCCAATTTTCATTAAATTTACAATCCTTAAATTTAATCTTTTTCTCACCTTTAAAATGTTTAAAATCATTAATCACATTTTAGTAGACAATTATAACCCAATGAAATACAGAAAGCAGTTTTCAAATGATGATTTTAATTTAAGAGGCGGTTTAAATCAACTGGACCCTTTATGAAAAGTTCAAATCAGAAAAATGAGTTAGCTAATAAGCTAAATATTTAGCTCCAAATTTAATATTTAGCTTGCTAAATAACTTTTAATTTAGAGCGAATTATTTAGCAGGTAAAATAACATTAGCTTGCTAATAATTAACTTCATTAAATTAAGCAAGCTAAATATATTACTTGTTAAATAAATATTCAGCTAACAACCTAAATATTTAGCTCTAAATGTAATATTTAGTTTTCAAGATAAATATTATTTTACAAACTAAATATTTAGCTTGTTAAATATTTACTTAAAACATTTATCTACATAGCTAAATATTATGTTGAGATATTTTAGTCAAATGCTTGGCTTGTTAGCTGAACATTTATATGTAGTTTACAAGCTAAATGTTTAGCTCCAAACAGAATATTTAGCTTCTAAATAAAAAATAATATTTACCCATTATGAATTTATGTCACCAGATGAGCAAAGTGCAGACAAACAGTGTCAACTGGACAGAGCAATGTACAAATATACCGAGAGATTTCAGAGAAGCTGGCCAACCACAGACAGGCGCTTCAAAATGACATCATCAGAGCGTCGACCACAGCTCAGAGGAACCAGGGTCAAAGGAGACCCAACCAACCGGGCTGGAACCCAGACATTAAAGCTGCGGTATTTAACTTTCATATTTTTTTTACATATTTGTTGAAATTATTGCTGTGTTGTGACAACATAGTATGAGACAGAAAGATCTCAATTTAAATTATGATCAGTGATAATGTCAACAACAATAATAATGCAGGAACACATTCTTAGAGATGAATAAACTTTAAGTTCTCATGGACATTTAAAAACTGGGACTGGAAGACATCTTAAATATCCAAAATAAATAAACAAAACAACACATAAAATGAATGAAAGTCTCTGCAAAAAGCAAAATTATCCTTCAAAAATGAGGATTAGTTGAGACCAAAGCACCAGACTCAACCAGTTGTTGGGTAGAAAGAGAAAAAAGATAAATAATTGAAATTATTGAACAAATATGTAAAAAACATATATTTTATAAAAGTTAGTTACTGCAGCTTTAACCGGACAGATTGAAACTTGCCAGTGAAGCAGCCACTGAAACCCCATCAGCTTCCTACCTCATGACAGTCTTGGAGGAATCTCTGCAGTTCCCACTGGTCGTTCAGTTTTTCCAGCCATTGCTGGGCCAGTTCCCTGTTCTGGTTTCCCCTGAAACACAAACAGAAGGACGATTGAAACCCAGAACTCATAAACCTTCTGGATAAACATACATTAATTTTGTTGCTTTTGAGTTGTCAGAGCTTTTGTCAACTAAGTGGAAGAAATTACTAGCATTTTTTATTTAATAAACAGTAAATAAAAGCTGAATTTTGTGTTTATTCGTCAGAGATGCACGACATATCGACACTAACATCACTATCAGCTGATATTAGTAATTATTTAACAAATTGGTATCGGTCCAATACATAAAACTGTCAATACCAATAACAAATAATTATTTTGCTGTCTTTTCTGGTCATTTTTTATTCTTTCCAAAGGTGTCAAAACAGATGGGAAATATGCATATTGGCATATCTGTTATCGGCCAGAACAGCAATATTAATAGTGATATCTGCCCAAATTTTTATATTGGTGCATTGCTATTTATTTGTGTTGTCTTTGACTGATATTTTGATGTTCTGAAACACTGAAGTGTGACAAACGTGCAAAAAAAGACACTTTCTGCAAAAATAAAATAAAAATTTTGCTCTTTTACCAAAGTGTTTTTTCTAGTTTCTAGCATAAATAAATTATTACATTTGAAATAAGACAAAACAATCTTACAAGTAACTTCTGAGCAAGAAGGAGCTTGTTTTAAGTCATTAATTTGTTAATGTTGACAAAAAAAATGACCAGTTGTGATGGAAGATTATTTCACTAATAACATGGTAAATATGTCTTATTGGTGAAATAATTTTTTTTTTTCATAGATTTTAAGAAATTCTACACTTTAAACATGCTGCCAAGATCTTGCTGAAAAGTTACTTGTAAGTTAGCGGGTAATATTTTCTGTTTTTGCAGTGCACTCTGCAATACACAATACACATTGAAAATTGGTGGATATGGCACTAATGCATAATACCTCATTTAAATGCGGACAAACTGCATCAGGGCGCAGATGCTTATTGGTCCAGTGAGCTGGTTTGGGTGCAGATTTTAGAGCAAGCTCACATACATTCATGGTAATCTAATACGAAAAGCATGTGGTTCAAAACCTCAGCTGTCACCCAGATTTCACGGTCAGGGTTGTGTTTTTGGACCAAACGGCTCCTTTTGTCTGTCTGAGAGTCTCTTTGTTCTCAAAACTGTTGTTGTGTTTTACCAGCTGCTTAGATCTCTGAGACTGATGCACCCAGGACGGTGCAGAGAGTTTTAGCTAAAAATAAAAAAACAAAGACTGTAGCTGTAAATCTATAGCTGTTCAGTAGCTTCTCTCAAGTATTTGTTTTACTTTGATTCTGTTAGCTAGGGATGCAAACAAATAATCAATTTATGATTGTGGATTATTGGATTCGTAGATTAAAATCAGTTCCTCTCAATTAACTAATCACGCCCACTGAGACCTTATTTTAGTGTTGTAGTTTGGCCGTCATCCAGCAGAGGGCACTGCTGGCCATCCTTAAGCAGAGTTGCTGATTCAGGATTAAAGATGGCGGCGGAAAGAGAAACGGTCCGGTGTTGGATTTAAAATGAGCTTCATCCTGTTCGGTTTTGAAATATAAACACTCGACAACCTCCTGAAGTTATCAACAGCGGCGTCGACTTCTCGTTCAATTATTTCTGATCTGCTGCGAAGGTAAGGAGATATGATGAAAAGATGTAACATAATAGAAAAAACATGGCGCCAATAAGTAAGGTGTGAGATTTGTGAGATCGTTTCTGAGTTAATGCACTTTATCAACTGAAGTTTCAACATTCCTTCAAGAACAACATCTGTGTTCATGAGAAATTAAGTGTTTCAAAGGTTTTAATTATTTTGACGTTTAATTTTTTTATTGAGCGACTTAAGAGGCGCCTGTTTTATTACGTTATATATGTCTAATAATGCGACAGCCACAATTTTCTGTTCATTATTTAATACAGCTGACCAGAGGTTTTTAGTAACGAGTAACATTTACTCTCTTACATTATTACATCCACTTGAGTAACTTTTTTTTTTTTAGAAAAAATTTAGTTTTAGGTGTACTTTACTACGCTGCACTTTAAGCGATTTTATTATGAAGTGTCTCTACTCTAACTTGAGCAACTCTTAAGAAGTTAAATCTTGTAGATTGACAACTTGCATCCTGTCAGTGTTTGCTACCTCTTGGCGAGGGTGTCGATGCGCTCCCGGATTCGCTCAGAGTAGATGTTGTTCTGGCTGATCAGGCTTTCTCCCGCCTCGATCACAGCTTTGATCCTGTGCAGGTTCAGCTCCATGGTGGTGGTGAAGTCTTTATGTTTCTTGATGGCGCCTTCGACCGTTTCCACCGTGGTGGGGAGCTCCACGTGGGCCAGAGCCGATTCCTGAAGGATGAACCGGACAACCGTAAAGCAACAGTAAAGACTTGAGCAAAAATTAGGCAAAATTCACACTTTTCAGGTTTTTAATGCTTTTATTTCGGGTTTCTCCTGCTTCTAAAAACAACCCAAGAACTTAAAAAGAGCCATGCAGTCGTTTTTTAGTGTCTGGAAATTGAGCCATTTCAAAACCTCCAAATCAGCAGGCACTGCCCGTTGCATAGCAACCCCAACAGAACTCAGCCCCGTTGCCTAGCAACCCGTAAACTGGCTGCTAGAAACTACCAACTGTCTTGTTGTTTACTTAACATCCAGATTTACCTGACAGAGTTAAGTGATGCTGCATATTTTAATATTGATCCGATGTCAAGTAAATACAGTCAGTATCGCTAATATCGCAAATTATTTTTTAAAGTTTGATATATCGTCAAACTCTTGATCGTTTGTGGTGTTTCCGTTGAATTTTTTTGTTAAAGCCTACGACAGGATTTAGATAAAGTATGTTGGTGTCTACAGAACGCTTTAATAATTTTAACTTGATTAACAGAAATACAAAAAAACTAAAAATTGTGTCTGTTGATATGCAAAAAGTTATCACTTGAAAGTGATTTTCTAATTTTAGAGTTAAGAAACTATAATACTACAATAACAAAAAATTTCAGGAGGGAATCTGTAACTAAAGTATCGATCCAATACTAATCCCAACTTGGTATTGATATTATCAATATTTTGGATAAATCTTGCTTCTTCAGCCACTTGCTGCTTTTTTGTTGGTTGTGCAGGAGACTCTACTGATGCTTTTCAAAGCTGTACTGTCATGTAACTGCTTTAATCATAATGTTTTGAGTTTTAAAGAACTCACCTGGTTGTTCAGGAAGGACTCTGCTTGTTTGACGTCTCGCAGGAACAGGTGAAAGATGTGAGCTTGGACCAGAACCTCCCTCCGGCTCTCCCACATCTCCAGGAGCTTGTTCCAACCGACGTCGAGCTTCTGCAGCCACTGCTGCAGGGCGGCCTGCGGCAGGGGGGCGTCCTCCGACTCCAGCAGCTCGTTCATGGCCTGCAGACGCTCGTAGTCTTCCTCGTACCTGGATCCGGACCGGACGGCGCGTTAGGTGAAACACGGCAGAAAGGAGACTTGTTAGAGCAGCCGCCTACCGTCCGATCTCCTCTTTGAGAGCAGCGTGCTTGTTGATGAGTTTCTCCGCCTCCTCCAGATCGTTGGGCAGCTGGTCCGAGGCAGCGGCCGTTTGGGTCTGGACCAGCCAGGTGAGAAAGGAGTCCAGGTCCTGGTGGGACATGACATGGGTCTCATTGCTGATGTTAGATGAATTTGTTAGGCAGGAATTTAAGATGCAGTGGCTGGTGCACTTGTGCAAATCTGCTATTAGTAGCAATTTCTGCTAACTTCGAAAACATTTAGTGGGCTTGGTTTCCTTTAAACAATTTTTTCAGATGATTTTTCAAGCAATAATTTATTTGTAAACTTTCAGTTGAATAAAGCAGATAGCTTTCCAAACGAACCAGATTACTCATATAAGACGCTAACAGTAGTTTAAATTGTCAACTCATTTTGTCTTTTAAAATAGTAAAACCTCTTGAACGCAGTGTAAAATTGCCTCTTCTTCTAAAACCAATAGCAGTGGTGGGCTCCCTTGTACTAATTTTTCATTTTTGCTAACTGAAAATTTTTGGCACTCTTATCTTCCCCTAATCTAATTATTTTTCTTGATCAATTCTAAATCTCTGTTTAAGTTGTTGGTTATTTTATTTCTGTGTACCTGTATGAAGCTCTGCAGCCTGCTGGCCACCATCAGCGAGTCCTCACATCCCTGTAGCGTCCTTTTAAGCTCCTCCCACTCGACGCTGATGCCATCGAACGGCACCAGGATCTCCATGGTTCGGCTGGGATGTGCGGCGGCCAGAAACTCTGCTTCCTCCTGCATCAGCACCAAGGGAAAAGCTTCGATCAGAAACGGTTTTATTTGAATCGTTAGGATTCCTCTGTGGGCTTCCTGTACCTGTAGATGCAGCAGTTTGGGCTCCAGGACAGAGAGCGCCCCCTCCATGGTGGAGAGGCGTCGCTGCAGAGCGAGGACGCCTCCCAGGTCGCTGCCCATGTACTGCGTGGCGTCGATGGCTTTCCTCTTGTCCTGGATCTGGGACTTGATCTCGGCGCATTCCAGGAGGTAATTCTGCAGGCGAAGCATCGAATCGAGCTGATCCTTCTTCTGCTCCACCAGCTCAACAATGGTGTTCCACCTGCCGCACAAAACAAACAAAAACAGATGCAGAAATTCACTTACATCGTAAATTTTACTGAAACATTGCTCTCAGCAGCTAGCATAGCCTGTCATATATATCAGTGCTAGTTAGCATAGCCAGTGATGACAATGGTTTTTATGGTTTAATGTAACAGTAAATTGTTTCTCCACCATCAGCAGATCTTACAGCATGTTCACTAGCTTGATTGACAACGTTAAGCCCTGCTGTTTCTTATTGTTTTGGTGCATTTCTTCAGATGGCAGCTCAGGAAAGAGGTGCAGATTTTCTGATATTATCTGTCTCAAAACAAACTGACATAGCATAGTGACAGTTTTTACAGCTATATATATATATATACACTACCGTTCAAAAGTTTGGGGTCACATTTAAATGTCATTAAAAGCACTGTACTTTTCAATGAAGAGAATTTTAAACTAGTCCTAACTTTAAAGAAATACACTCTATACATTGCTAATGTGGTAAATGACTATTCTAGCTAAAAATGTCTGGTTTTTGGTGCAATATCTACATATGGTCTGGGGTAGCTTTGGTGCTGGTAAGGTGGGAGATTTGTACAGGGTAAAAGGGATTCTGAATAAGGAAGGCTATCACTCCATTTTGCAACGCCATGCCATACCCAGTGGACAGCGCTTGATTGGAGCCAATTTCATCCTACAACAGGACAATGACCCTAAACACACATCCAAATTGTGCAAGAACTATTTAGAGCAGAAGCAGCTGGTATTCTATCGGTAATGGAGTGGCCAGCACAGTCACCAGATCTGAACCCCATTGAGCTGTTGTGGGAGCAGCTTGACCGTATGGTACGCAAGAAGTGCCCATCCAACCAATCCATCTTGTGGGAGCTGCTTCTAGAAGCGTGGGGTGCAATTTCTCCTGATTACCTCAACAAATTAACAGCTAGAATGCCAAAGGTCTGCAATGCTGTAATTGCTGCAAATGGAGGATTCTTTGACGAAAGCAAAGTTTGATGTAAAAAAAATCTTATTTCAAATACAAATCATTATTTCTAACCTTGTCAATGTCTTGACTCTATTTTCTATTCATTTCACAACGTATGGTGGTGAATAAGTGTGACTTTTCATGGAAAACACAAAATTGTTTGGGTGACCCCAAACTTTTGAACGGTAGTGTATATATATATATATATATATATAAATTAAATTCTATCTTTAAGGCTTAAAAATATGAAGATGTATATTCAGCTTCACTTTCAAACATTAAAAAAATGACACCAAACGTAAAGAATTGGAGGACATTTTGTGTCTCATCTGTACAACTGCATATAATTTACTTATTGTGCCAGTAAGACAAATATAAAAACAGAAAAACGCTGAACCTTTTGCATCATTCTGCTGTGCTTTCAGGTCACTTCCTGTCTGCTTCACTGACTGTCCTAAAATATTTTCTCCTGAATCTGATCCAGACCAGCAGGTTGGAGCATATGGAGCCTTTCAGCCAACAGAAACTCAACGTCTCAGACTCAAAACGCTGCAAAAACACAACATCTTACCAAGTATTTTAATCTGGTTTTTAATGCAAATATCTTGAGATAAGACAAAATTAACTCACAAGTGACATTACGGCAAATAGCAGCTTGTCTTAAGTTAACAATTCTTGGAACATTTATGAAAGAGATGGCAGATTATTTCACTCATTTAACAGTCAACGTTCCGCCTCGCCATTACCGAGCAACGCCAGCCAAACCAGCCCGTTACCTAGCAACCCAATAATAATTCCACTGGCAGATTATTTGACTTCTAACGTGTGAAATAATCTGCCAGTGAAACTAGAACGTTTTCATCAACACTGAGATATTAATGACTTAAAACAAACTCCTATGTCATATGTGGTGGTAATTAATTACATTTACTTGAGTAACTTTTGGAAAAAGAATACTTTTAGGAGTATTTTTACTACGCTGTATTTTGAGTAATTTTATTTTTTAAGTATTTCTTCTCTTACTTGAGTAAATTTCTGGATTTCCTACCCACTGAATGAAAAACAAACATGTTTTAACCAAAAATTCACCGGACGCAGACTCACACCTGTTAAAGTTTTATCACTTTCTTATTCAAATAAACTGACTTGGAAACAATTTATTTGCCTGATTCTTGTTATTTGTTTTTGTTGTTGTTACTTATATGAGTTATTGTCATTTTGGTCTTTAAATTAATAAATTTTCCACTTAACTTTACATTTTGGTTCGTCTGATTATGTCATTTTTAAATATTAAATTATAGATAATTTGATCAGTAGACTTTTTACCAATTATTCTTTTTATTCTTGAGTAATTTCTTTCTCAAGAAACACATTTTTACTTCACTAAAAATATGTTGAAGTAATGCTACGCTTACTTGAGTACAATTTTTGTGCTCATCTCTTCTTATTAGTTAGTTTTTATCTTATTTCAAGATATTTTCAGACCAAAATGACTTGGTAACATTTTGTGTTTTTGACTTCAGTTGCTGCTTGAAGACTAATGAGGATTTAAGTGGAAAAGCTAACCCAAATATTATATATTTCATTGATTAAGAAGCGAGGGATGTTGTATTTAAACCTATGAACGGTGATGATAAAATCAGATCTTTTATGTTTGTTGATATTTGTGGACATGTGATGAGAGCTGAGCTCATCCTGAGGGAGGAAAGCAGCACAGATGGTCACCCTGAGACCATGAGAGGAGCCAAGGTCACAAGACTCTGCTGCTGCCAGACATGAAAGCAGTCAATGAACAAGTCAACACACACACACACACTCTCTCTGGATTGTAGCTTATAAGCCACATACTACTCGATTAATTACATAGATTTAAACCATTAAAACCCTTTTACATACAGAAGTCCTGAGTGGGAGGCTTTGCATTCGCGTTTCTGGTACAACCCATAAATCTGACGCACAGGCAACAATTTCACTAACAACGGCGATGGGAAACACACATCGGGTTAATTTCTGCTTCTGATGGAACGCTGGGAAAAACTGTTGTTGTGTTCACGTTGTGCTAAAAGGAGTTGTATGACGCCATATTATGGCTATTTTAGATAGAAAAAAAGGACTACAGTTTTGCAAAAATAAATCAGAAATTAATAGATTAATCTGAGAGATTTTCGAACGAAATTAGCAAATTCTCGAGTTTGACATGTTGCAGACTTGCTAGAAAGAACATCGAGATTTTTTACATTAATGTCTGAATTTTTTTTTTCCTTTTTTAAGTATATTTCTGAGTTTGAAAACCCGCAAATTTTCTAAAAAGAAAAAAAGAAAAAAAAGAAAATTATAAAATTAAAGTTATACATTTTCCAGAAAACATGGCAATTTCTGGGTGTAAAAAAACTCCAGCCAGGAAAAAAAAAATACATATTTCTGAGTTTCAGAAGTAAAATAATTCAACTTTTGATATTTAGACATTTCTGAACTATTTTCTAAAAAATATTTGCAGTTAATCTAAAAAAATCTGATTTTCTTTCCCTGCAATTGAAAAATTTCCTTGTCTTGAAAATTTCTGAGATTTTTTGGAGGAGATGTACTTCACTTTTTTGGGCCCTAACATGCTTTTGTAGTTTTGTCTCATTTCAAATGTACAGAGATATTTGCACTTTTTGATATTGGGCAAAAAGTAGTTAAGATTTTGTGTTTTTACAGTGTGAATTCAAGGTTCAGGTCAAAAACGTCCATTTTAAGTTTCACTTTCTTCTTTTACCATTTATAGCAGCACAAATTAATAATTCTGGGGCCAAGACTGAGATTCCAAGTTGCATCAGTACCTAGCTTAACAATCCTTGTTCATCGTCTGCAATGTTTTTGTACCTGGAGTTGAGGTGATCCTGACAACCTCTGACCTCTGCTGAAGACGGATGACCTCCATCCAACAGCTGCTGAACGATCTCATTGACGTCCAGGATCCGTCCCATCAGGCTGTTCATCTCCTGGTCCAGGCTTTCAAACCTAAATCATAGAGACGGGAGGATTTGGAAGCAGAAAGCATCCTGTGTTTCTCTGTCGGATCCTCGGAGTTCCCCCTCACCTGTGCGCCACCACTTCCACGTCCTCCAGCCTCTCCGGGATCTCCATCTTCTCCAGCCACTGCTCCTTCTCGTCGATCCAGAGCTCGCAGGCGTTCACCTCGCTGAACATGCGGTACACGGCGAGCGCGTCGTGGAGCCACTGCTGTCTGAGCACAGCGACCTCTGCGACCTCCGTGTACAGCTGCTCCACCTCGCCTAGACGCACCTGAACCTCCTGCAGACATGTGAGGGAACAAAGTCACACCACATGCTTACAAAGATTAAAAATATACAATTAAAGCTGCAGTTTGTAAATTTTATATGTCATATTTTTTACATGTTTGTTGAAACTGTTACCATGTCATGATAGAATAAGACAAAGCACTTCTGTCTTCTCCCATAGCTAACTGGAAACAACCAATTAGAACCAGGGGGCGGGTCATAACGCTGTCAATCACCTTCCATCTGGTGCTACAATGCAGCTAGCACAGCCTGTTGTGAATGCTGATTCTAGTTAGCATGGCCACCAATGACGGTGGGTGAATGGTTTTTCTCTAAGTTGTTTCTCTGCCATTAGCACATTAGAAACTCATACATTAGGATTAGGGTGGGTTAATTCCCTAAGCGCCTCATGTTGCTAATTTGCATCAAACCCAATATGTAAGTAGAAGATACATACTGCAGCTTTAACCGGTTGAGCCTCCACAACTCACCTCCTGCTCTCTGTACTGCAGAGACAGCACCACCATATGTTTGCGCAGAGCCACTACATGTAACCTGTGTTTATCGATGGCCTCCGTTACGCCCTTGTGCTTCTTCAGCAGCGACTGAGTGGAGTATTCGTCGTGGCCAAAGTCCTCGCTGGAGACCAGGCGGTAGGCGTCCTGCAGCCACGCCGCCACGTCGTCCGTCTCCGTGGAGAACTGGAAGAAGTTGAGCGCCTCCTGCAGGTGGCCGAGATGCTGCGCCGCCTGGTCCTCCAGCCTCTTCCACTCGTCTTTCACCTCCATGATGCGTTCTTGGATCCCCGTCGTGCCGAAGCTCTTTTCGCTCAGAATCTGTTTCCCCCGCTTTATGGTGTTCTGGAAAAGTAGATTTTAGAAGGAGGTGAAGGAAAAAGACAAACTGACCAGCATATAGATTTGAATCCGTAACATTCAATTGCATTTTATTGGTTTTACATGTAAAAGATCTGATCTGCAACCTCTGTATTGTTTTTTTCAGTACAGCAGTGAATCCGATGCACATTCAAAAACAACAACCGAGGACAAAGCTGCTTCGTATGGAAGCCTTTAATTGTCAGAAGTTTAAAAAAAATTCAGGAGTGGTAACTCAATATAACAAGAAAGTTCCTCCTTATAACGACTAATTTCAAATCTTGTTACGACGACAACATTTTTTGTTAAATCAGAAAACCTGCTAGTTACAAGATGCGAAACTCGTTAAAATGAGAAACTTTGACAAATTGAAAGTTTTTTTTTTAAATGCCAACTTTATTGTTAAACTGAGATGAAAAGTTCAAAGCTGGAAAGTTTGTCGTTATGGAGACACAAATTTTATTTCTCATTATAACGACTAACTTATTAAATCGGGGGAAAAAATTTGTGTTTTTACGAAATGTGACGGAGAAAGTTTAACATTATAACGACAAAATTTATTTTTGCAATGTTTACAGTTTTTTATTAAATAAATTTCATTACAATATTTTTTTAATCTTGTAAAAAAGTTTTCTTGTATCATTTTCTTTTTTCTTATCTTTTCATTTCTTGTTACTGAAATGAATTATTGTCATTTTGATGTAATTTTTAATTATTAAATGATTTATAATTTTATCAGTTACTCAACACTGGAATAGACTTTTTAGAAAAATACTTTTTTTACTGTTATATGATCAATTTCTTGCTACTTTCTCCTTTTGAGTAAAAATATGTTGAAGTAGTGATACTCTTTCTTGAGTAATTTGTTTGAAACAGCAGATCAATCAAAAGTTATCAATCAAAACTTCCCTGAAACTAAGAAATAGGATCAGAACACTGTGGACATTAGCACTGCTGAATCAAATCATCTAATCTATTTATTCAATCCTTTGGCAGCAAAAAGAGTTTTTGAACTGAAAATGTTGCTTATTTTGTTGATACAGTTTTATTAAAATGTGGTTAACTGATCATAGGTCAGGACTTTGGAGTCCATTTTAAAGGCTGCAGGTTAAAGACACACCTGTAGCAGCGAGCGGTGCGCCAGCAGCTCCCCAGCCAGAGTCTTGTGTTTCTGTAGCAGCCTCAGCACGCTGCTCAGGTCCTTCCCGAAGCCCTGAGACGCTAGGATGGAGCTTTTCTCCCGGATCCAGGCCTCCGACTCCTCCAGCTCCTATCAGGGAGACCAAAACAACGGGTTAAAAACAAAAACAGCCGGTCTGTTCTTGGAAAACCAACTGAAACTAAAGATAATGGGATTTCTCCATACTGGGGTAAAAATATAAACATATGCTGTCGTCTTGCTTTATTTTCAGACATCTCATTATCTCCTGATTTGTCCTGAAAGAAGACTGCAGCATTCCCATAACCCGACCCACCTGGAAAAACGCCCACAGCTGCCGGGACTCCTCCAGCTCTGCGCGGCGTTTAGCGGCGAGCTGCTTCAGTTCCTCCAGACAGGAAGAGACGTGGTTCACACGGTTACAGATCACCTGCGGGTCGCACGGCTGGTAGCCTGGGAGGCAAAAGCAGTCAACTCACAAACTGGTGGAAATTACACACAATGTGTTCCAGAAAGCCATCTAAATTAATGGCAGCTGATGCTAAGCTAATGCAGGATTTTCTTTGTAGTTCCTGGACAAAAACTTGTAATTTAAGAGAAATTGGTTACAACCAATGCAATACGTTTGCAGTTCCTTGTTAAAACGAGAAATAAAGTTACGCTTTATTTCTTCTAGACGACATTTAAAAATCCCAAAAGGTGTGGCTTCGAAGATTAGAAATGTGAAAAAGAAGACAAGATTCTGGGAAAAAAAAAAATTAGATTAAATTTGGAATTCAGAGAGAAAAAAATTCTGAGATCAAAGTTGGAATTCTGAAAAAAAAAACTAAAATAAAAATGAATAAGTCAAATAGTTACAAAAGAGCATTTGAAAAACGGAAAGAAAAAAAGAATTCTGAATTTTTTTCTCAGAATTCTGACTTTGATCTGAGAATTCTGGAAAAAAACAAAGAATTATGACTTTATTTTGACTCCGTAATCCTTTTCTGTGACTAATTAACTTTAGAGAACATCCAGTTTATTTAGTTTACTGTAAATAAAGTAGAAATTTCTGAGGTTTGGTCTCATTTGGATCAGCATCTCATTTTCTCAATGAGAACTATTATCTCTAAGAAGGATCAAAGAATCAGATTTTTGCCCTACAGGCTGTCAGTGGGGCGTTTTTACCCTCTATGGTGGTGAATTTGAGTGCCGCGGCGTTGAGCATCTCGACTCTTTCCGCCTGAATGGAAATGTCAGCTTCCTGCAGGCTGTGCTTCTGCAGCAGGTCGTCCACCTCCAGGAGATGCTTCCCGAAGTCCTTCGACAGTAGCAGAGCCTGGCAGCGTGAAAAGAAATGTTCACATTTTAAACTAAATATTTTACCAGGAACATAAAAAACAACAAACTCTGATTCTCTTATGGAAAGTGATGAATTTTACGTTTTTTGAGTAAATTTCAATTAAAATCACCAGATTAATATTTCTCCTGCTTTGCTAAGTTTTTTGTAAAACCCGTTTTTTCTTCAGATATAAAACGAATCAATTTTATTTGTAGAGCAGATTGCAGCAACGATGCAGTTCAAAGAGCCTTACATCACAAAAATAAAGAAATGCAGAACAAGACTAAAGAACTCTTTCTTTTCTGAAAGCTGCCAAGCTGCCGTAGACGCTTATGACAATTATGGAGCTAAATTGGGGCTAAATTTAAAGTCTGTTAAAGAAAAAAAGATTTTAAACTGGAAAAAAAAAGTGAATCTGAAAAGTAGTTTAAAACATCAGTCGCATTTTTTAAAAGTTTTAAATACAATTTATCATCACGATTTAACTCCGTACTATTTAATTGCGCATGAACACTGTAAAAAAGCACTAAATACTACAAAGTAGTTTTGTCTAAGTTCCAGTGGAAATATTTCAGCACACTTAAAGTAAAACAAAACTGACTTGTAAGAAACTTTTCAGCAAAAAATACGAGCTTGTTTTCATAATATTAATGAAAATCTTTTATCCACTGACAGATTGTTTCATTTATAACAAAACATTTTTCCTCATAATAAATGAAAAATTTTCCATGGAAGAGAAACTTTTCATCCATATTCTCATCCAGCCTTGCGCTCATTGTAATTATACAAAGAATATTGCTGTCACATAAAAAAATACATGTTCGAACACTATCACACCTTTATTATACTGTGTAAATGTGATAATTTCATCCAGAAGGTGGCAGTAGAGTGCTTATAACGCAGGTCAGAACAAGTTTCACATCTAATGTGTTCTTGTATTAGTTTTGACCTTGACGACATTTATATTAAAATGTGATTTTCCTTAAGAGTTTTCTGAATATTTTGTACATGTGTTTGTAAATTTCAGAGAATTTAATTTTTATTTTTATTTTGTCTGATTACTTTTTAATTTTTAAGACCCAAAATGTGTTTGTGAAAGGCGCTTAGCTTTTTAAAATTTACTTTAGCTGTTAGGGGAGGCCATAGATGACAAACCAAAACTTCTACTTAAAAATTAAGTAAAATTTTTAAAAAATGCTTGTTTGCTACAGTATTTTTTACCAGGAATTGTTGCAACATTGACTGTAAAAATTATTCCACAGTGTAAAATTATTAACCAGCTGGAAGAATGTTCATAATTTAAAGTTAAAATCTTAATAAAATTAAAAATTTGAATGAAGCAAAGACATTTATTTTAAGGCTGCACCAATATAAAAATTTGGGCCTGTATCGAGATCCGATGTTAATATTATGGCTGAGATTATATTTATTTCACTACAGTTTTGACAGAGTTGGAAAAAACAACCAGAAAAGATAAAAATAAATATTGGTTGTTCCTAAAGGCCCTGTTTTATTTATCGGACCAACACCGATTCGTGAAAACATGAATAATGTCGGCCGATACCGATGTTCATACCGATGTATCGTGGATCCCTAAAAAGCATCGCTAATAGTAATAACAGTAATAATAATGATAATAATGATGATGATGTCTGTTTCCTGCCTGTGTGTCCTCCATCCAGTCGATCATGTAGACCATGTCCTGGAAGGTTTTCTGCAGAGCCAGGTTCTTCTCCAGCCGGGTCCGCCTGCCGGCCACCAGCTCCTTCAGCAGGCTCCACTGGCCCAGGATGTTCTCTTTGCAGGCCAGGATGCGCCGGATGTCGTAGTATCCCTCCTTCTCCATCTCCGAGGAGAGCTCCATCACCACGCCGATGCGCTCCTCGTACGAGGCGATGTCCGCCTCGATGGCCTCGTGCTTCTTCATCGCCGCCTCCACGGCCGGCAGATCGTAGCCGAAGTTATCCTGCAGGAACAAAAACAATAGTAGTAATTAAGGTTACATCATGTGTAATAAGAAAAAATGCTTTGATTATTTTTTGATTTGAAACAGTCGTTTATTAATTCATTTAGAAATGACACTAAATATTAAGTTTGTGCCCAAATATTTGGCTTCAACTAAATATTTAGCTTGCTAATTAAAGAAATATTTAGTTTCCTAGCTACATATTTTGTTCGAGTCTAAATATTTAACTTGCTAAGTAAGTATTTAACTCAAAGTTGGTTATGACAAATATAAATGTTTCTAACTCAACATTTCAAATCTTTTTTTTCTAGATATTAAAAAAATTCTAAATAAATAAATATTGAACTCCAAACTAAATATTTAGTGTACAAACCAAACATTTATCTCTAAGCTACAAATTTAACATGGAGCTAAACAACTTCCTTGTCAACTACATTTTCATTTTGTTGCAAAATTTTTGGCTTCAAACTAAATCCTTGCTAGCTAAAAATTTAGTTTGGAGCTAAATTTGTTTGTAAACTAAACATTTCACTAGTTAATTAAATATTTTTGTTTGAAACTGAGTCATTTATGAAAGAATTAATAACTTGATGACAAAATAAAACGAGCCCCATTTTTATTTTCTTATGAAAAACTAAATAATCCAAATTATTGCTGCTAATTTATCTTTACAAACAGCTCCTCATAAAGTTAGCTAGCACAGCTTGTTTTGCTTTCAGGAGGTGAAGGATGCATGAAATTACAGGAAGTTCATTCTTCCTACCTGCGACACGAGTCTCTGGTTCTCATTGAGCCACGCTTGCCTCATGGTCGTCTTGTGATCGAAGCGTTGAGCTAGCAACTCCAGCTTCTCCTGACGAATCAGCTCCTTCCGCAGAGCCACGCCCCTCTCATGCTCCGCCTTCTCCAGGCGCTCCCAGGCCTGCACGGAAAACGGCAAAAAACAACAGAGTTCAAGAATTAGGAAAAAACTACGACGGTCTGTTATTCCACCGTAGATAGTAAAAAGCGAATTTCCACCCAAAAACTGTTTGAAACTTGGAAATTTCTGAGATACAAAAGTCTGAAATTTTCAATAAAAAATCTCATTTTGATATTAATCTGAGAAATTTCTAGAGAAGACATGGAATTTAAAACAAAAATTCCAAAACTTGAACATTTCCAGGTTCTCCTTGATTTTTTGACATTTCAAATTCTGAAATTTCCAAGTTTTTTCAACAAATATTTTGAGATTGAACTCTGGATTTCAGTTTTTACAACAAATTTCTGACTTTTCTGAATAATCATTAAAAAAAAAAATTTCTAAAAAATTTCTGAATATAATTTTAAAATAGAATATTCAAGCAAATTTCTTGACATTTTGAAATTTCCAAGCCTTTTTCTAGAAAATTTCAGAGATTATTCTGAAATTTTCTGAATACTTTCTAGCAAATCTTTCAGTTTTCTAGAAAATTTCTGAGATTAATCTGAATGTTCTGTTTTTGTTTCTAGCAAATTTTGAAAC
Source organism: Poeciliopsis turneri (assembly GCA_922788865.1). Taxonomy (NCBI): domain Eukaryota; kingdom Metazoa; phylum Chordata; class Actinopteri; order Cyprinodontiformes; family Poeciliidae; genus Poeciliopsis; species Poeciliopsis turneri. The sequence goes on from CAKLNU010000850.1 coordinate 155,148, forward strand.
TAAAAAATTTCTCTTAAAAATTAAAGTCAAAATTCAACAGTCTTTTCTGAAATAAATATTAAATTCTGAATTTTTGGTGGAAATGTACTCTTCCTTTTTTATTTCTTCTCTCTATAGTGATAGCAGAAATATGACTGTATATATGCGGGGTTTTTTTGTTGTTTTTTTAACAAACAGAAACATGGAGTAATTTTAGGAAGAGGTGTAAACCTTGTTGATGTCTGAGATGAGCTTCCCATCTTGAGGCACGTAGGGTTTCTGGTTATTGGCTCTGAGTTTGCTTTGGATGGTGAACAGAAGGACCTCAAGGTTTCCTTTCTCTTGAAACCTGGACACAAATAAATAAATTTAACCTCTGTTATCCAATCATTTGACAAGATTTTCCTTTTTTTTTTTTTTTTTTTTTACATTTTTTCACAACTTAAAGCAAAAAATAAAGTCGCACTCCGCATCTTAATCAAGGAAACCATTAATCTGATTTGTTTCTGCACTTTTTGTGTTGAGAAACAGAAAAATGCTAACAGTTAGCAACTAGCTGCTGTGGTAGTTGCTAACTGTAGAAACTACAAAATGTGGTTTCATACTTGATGGGCTTCTCTATAGTGCAGTAGGTTGTGAAGGCCTGCAGCTGTTGCTGGACTCCAGTCAGTGAGTTGGCGAATTTCTGGTTGCTGATGATGGCGATGGTTTTCTCGATCCACTCCAGCAGGTCCGACGCCAGAGCGTCGTAGCGGTTGATGATCGTTTTTGTCTCGATGCAGTTGTCCAACACCTGAGAGCAAGAAATAAAAAATATATAAACAGTAAAACCAAAAACCTGACAAGATATGGACAATTTTTCTTTTTTTGCATATTTTAATGTGTGAAATCAGTAAAATAGTGTAGGAATCAGAATAAATACATTTATATTATATATGAGAATTTAAAAAACAACTTTACTTTTTGACTCATATTTTTCCTCTGGTGTTTGCGAAACTAAAACTTAGACAAAAAAGCAAAACAAAAACAGCTCAGACAAGAAAAGGTGGCAAATATTAGCAAGTGAAAAATTATAATTACTAGATATAAAAAAAACATTTAAAAAAATAAATACAAATAAATGCTTTTTATACTTTAGCTGCTACTTTTACTTATTTTTTAACTTTTAAAGCTTTTGAATATTTTTTACAATTTTTTCATTTACAAATAATTTTTTATATAAACTTTTCCTGCTTCCTAATTTGCATATAATATGCTAGTGATAGCTCACATGCTACCAAGAGCATTTAAGGTAACCTTAGCATTTTGCATAGCTTTAGTTCCCTTAATGGTGGCTCACAGTGACTTACAGTGGACTAGGTCACTGCTAGTGAACCTGCTTTTGATTACTCACATCCTACTGGTAGTGTCAACATGCTAGTCATTCTATGTGCTAGCGATAGCCCTCATGCTAATGACAGTCTACTGCTAAAATAAGCATTTTAGCTCATTTTTTATACGTTAGCCATATTTAACACACTGAACAGAGTAAATCAATACAACTCCACATGCCAGTGATAGCATTGACGCTAACCTTAGCATTGTTGCTAATTTCCAGCATCAGATAATCATCATCTGGATTCCAACCAACTTTGGAAGCGCCCATTTAAATTTCTTCCAGAAATATTTTTTTTTATAAAATAAAATTTAAAAAAGTCAAAATCATCCCAACTTGAACTTTCTTGTACCGCCTCAGGCTTTGACAGCGTTATACCTGTGATGTCTGTGAGTGAAAGGTGCATCTGTTACCTTGCCAACCCTCTTCCCCTCCACAATAAGAGCCTTCATCTTGGAGAAGTAGTGGTAGTAGGAGACCACGTATGTAATGATGGACTTTTCATCTGGATTCTCCGTGTTCACGTCTGGAGGAAAGAAAACAAAACAAAGCTCAGCCCAATGTAGGACCAACCCACCACTTTTCCTCACTTTCTTCTTCTAATACTCTTTAATTTTAATCATTTCCTGTTATATCATCTGCTAATGTTATTAGTCGTTTACTTTCATGAACATAGAAAATGTTCCAGGTTTAGTTTTCCATACAGTCATGGAAGATGGTGGCTAGTACTGAGCCCAGGTTCTGGTTCTGCTGGAGGTTTCTTCCTGTTGAAGGGAAGTTTTTCCTCTCCACTGTTGCCACGTGCATGCTTTTTTCTTCAGAATTACAACTTTTTAATCAGAAAATTTGTCTAAAGTCTGAGGGAAAAAGTTAAAACTCTAAAATTAAAATCAAAAAATGTGTTTTTAAAATTGTTTATTGTATCTAGTTTCTAAATACTGTTGTGTTTTCTATAGGTTGTATAAAACTTTTTTTAAAATGACTATTTGTTCTTGTTTATGGTTGGTTGCTGTTTTTATGTTTTTTTTGGTGAGAAACTTAATTTTGTTTCACTGTATGTCTAGCAGATATTGATGAATTTGAAATCATTGGAATTTTTTACTTTTAATTTGAATTTGAACGATGAATTGATAATAAATTGACTGTGCTGCTGTGCATTGAATGTTTCCACAGGCAGCTGGATTTGGACTTTGGCTAATTTATTTCCACCATCAGCTGCATTTTTATTTGGCTTGAAGTTTTTTTCTGGTTGATAATTAAGTTAGTTGTTAAAACATTTGACTAAAAACAAACTATTCTTAGTTTTGCATGTATTTGAGCTTTAAAACAACGCTGTATTTGTTGCACCAAACCAAAAGAGTTTTCCATGAAACGGTATCTTCCTCACCCTCAGGGTCCAGGAGTTTGGTGAGACCCAGGTGGTGCTCGGCGACGTTGAAGGCTTGCTGCAGGTTGTGCGTCGCATTGGAGCGCATCAGCTTGTGGAACTCTATCAGGTCCGGTCTGCCGGGCGGAAACACACACTCTCATGGAACAAATTTATTTTAGCTCACCGGAAACTAACATCTGTGTCACATCTGTGGTGGAAACCCGTTCCAGGCTGAGCAGCTGCTACCTGTGTCTGTGTATCAGGGCGTTGAAGGCCAGGCCGTCTCTCCAGCAGGTGGTGAAGTTCTGAATGTTTACCTCTGGGTACCTGCAGCAGAAATTAAAGATCTGTCAAATCAAAAGGTTCACCACGGAGAAGGAGAGTAGATTTAAAAGTAAAGACGTGAAATCTTTGTTTCTTGAACAGCTTAGATTGATATAAATTACATCATTCCTAGATAATGAGATTTTATTCTGCTCAGTTCTGCCTACTTTGCGCCTCTGTCACTTTAAATCCATACAACCTGCGCCTGATTAAAATTATACAACCGTACATCTTTGAAAAGCATTAGTAGTGTCTCCTGCACAACCAAAACGAATGCAGAGTCATTTCTCAATGATAAGTCAACAACTAAACACCACTGTACAGCACAAAACAATAAAACCAGCTCACCAAATGTGCTGGAATTCAGCCTAGGGTTGCTAGGTAACGGTGATTCCAGAAGGTTTTTGAAATTTTACAGAGACCACAAAACAGTTTTTAAGCAGTTGGGCTGTTTTCAGAAGCAGTTGTACGGAAGACAATTAGGGCCACTGGAGAAAAATAAATTCTGACTTTTTTTAACAGAATAATGTCTTGTTAAAAAAACAAGACATTATTATGTTATGTTATATTATGTTTCTCAGCCCGAAGAAGAAACATGGGACCCTCTTCCAATAGGCTCACCACCTATGGGAAGGGCCGCAGGGGTCGGGTGCATTGTGTGATGGGTGGTGGCCGAGGGAGGGGGTCCTGGCGGTCCGATCCTCGGTTACAGAAACTGGCTCTTGGGACGTGGAATGTCACCTCTCTGATGGGGAAGGAGCCGGAGCTGGTGTGTGAGGCTGAGAGGTTCCGGCTAGAAATAGTCGGTCTCACCTCGACACATGGCTCTGGTTCTGGAACCAGTCTCCTTGAGAGGGGCTGGACGTACTTCCACTCTGGAGTTGCCCACGGTGAGAGGCGTCGAGCAGGGGGTGGGCATACTTGTTGCTCCCCCATCTCGGCGACTGTATCGCTGGGGTTCACCCGGGTGAACGAGAGGGTAGCCTCCCCTCCGCCTACGGGTGGGGGGGACGGGTTCTGACTGTTGTTTGTGCTTACGGGCCAAATGACAGTTCAGCTTACCCACCCTTTTTGGAGTCCTTAGAGGGGGTACTGAGAGTGCCCTCCTGGGGACTCCCCTCGTTCTGCTGGGAGACTTCAACGCTCACGTGGGCAATGACAGTGAGACGTGGAGGGGCGTGGTTGGGAGGAACGCTCCCTCCGATCTGAACTCGAGTGGGGTTTTGTTGCTGGACTTCTGTGCTCGTCACGGATTGTCCATAATGAACACCATGTTCAGGCATAAGGGTGTCCACATGTGCACTTGGCACCAGGACACCCTAGGCCGCAGTTCGATGATCGATTTTGTTATCGTTTCGTCGGATCTGCGGCCGTATGTCTTGGACACTCGGGTGAAGAGAGGTGCGGAGTTATCCACTGACCACTACCTGGTGGTGAGTTGGCTCCGGTGGTGGGGGAGGATGCCGGTCAGACCTGGCAGGCCCAAACGTGTTGTGAGGGTCTGCTGGGAACGTCTGGTGGAGTCCCCCGTGAGATGGAGCTTTAACTCCCATCTCGGGCAGAGCTTCGAACACGTCCCGGGGGAGGCGGGGGACATTGAGTCTGAGTGGACCATGTTCCGTGCCTCCATTGTCGAGGCAGCTCATCGGAGCTGTGGTCGCAAGGTTGTCGGTGCCTGTCGTGGTGGCAACCCTTGAACCCGTTGGTGGACACCTTCGGTGAGGGATACTGTCAGGCTGAAGAAAGAGTCCTATCGGGCCTTTTTGGCCTGCGGGACTCCGGAAGCGGCTGATGGGTACTGGCGGGCGAAGCGGCTTGCAGCTCTGGCGGTTGCTGAGGCAAAAACTCGGGCGTGAGAGGAGTTCGGAGAGACCATGGAGAAAGACTTCCGTATGGCTTCGAGGCGATTCTGGTCCACCATCCGGCGTCTCAGGAGGGGGAAGCAGTGTAGCACCAACACTGTTTACAGTGGGGGTGGTGTGCTGCTGACTTCGACTCGGGACGTTGTGGGTCGGTGGGCGGAGTACTTCGAAGACCTCCTCAATCCCACCAACATGCCTTCCATTGAGGAAGCTGAGCCTGAGGACTCTGGGTTGGGCTCTCCAATTTCTGGGGACGAAGTCGCCGAGGTAGTTAAAAAACTCCTCGGTGGCCGGGCCCCGGGGGTGGATGAGATTCGCCCGGAGTATCTCAAGGCTCTGGATGTTGTAGGGTTGTGTTGGCTAACTCGACTCTGCAGTATCGCATGGACATCCGGGGCAGTTCACCTGGATTGGCAGACTGGGGTGGTGGTCCCCCTGTTTAAAAAGGGGATCGGAGAGTGTGCTCCAATCATAGAGGGATCACACTCTTAAGCCTCCCTGGCAAGGTCTATTCGGGGGTACTGGAGAGGAGGGTCCGTCGGATAGTCGAACCTCGGATTTTTGGAAGAGCAGTGTGGTTTTCGTCCTGGTCGTGGAACACTGGACCAGCTCTACACCCTCGGCAGGGTCCTGGAGGGTGCATGGGAGTTCGCCCAACCAATCTACATGTGTTTTGTGGACTTGGAGAAGGCGTTCGACCGTGTCCCTTGGGGTGCCCTGTGGGGGGTTCTCCGGGAGTATGGGGTACCGGGCCCTTTGATACGGGCTGTCAGGTCCCTGTATGACCGGTGTCAGAGTCTGGTCCGCATTGCCGGCAATAAGTCGGGCTCGTTCCCAGTGAGGGTTGGACTCCGCCAGGGCTGCCCTTTGTCACCGATTCTGTTCATTACTTTTATGGACAGAATTTCTAGGCGCAGCCAGGGTGTTGAGGGGATCTGTTTTGGTGGCCTTAGGATTGCATCTCTGCTTTTTGCGGATGATGTGGTCCTATTGGCTTCATCGGGACGTGATCTGCAGCTCTCGCTGGAGCGGTTCGCAGCCGAGTGTGAAGCGGCCGGGATGAGGATCAGTGCCTCCAAGTCTGAGACCATGGTCCTGAGCCGGAAAAGGGTAGAGTGCCTTCTCCGGGTCAAGGGAGATGTCCTGCCCCAAGTGGAGGAGTTCAAGTATCTCGGGATCTTGTTCACGAATGAGGGAAGAAGGGAGCGTGAGGTCGACAGGCGGATTGGTGCAGCGTCCGCCGTGAAGCGGGCGCTCTACCGGTCTGTCGTGGTGAAGAGAGAGCTGAGTCAAAAGGCGAAGCTCTCGATTTACCGGTCGATCTACATTCCTACCCTCATCTATGGTCATGAGCTTTGGGTAATGACCGAAAGAACGAGATCGCGGATACAAGCGGCCGAAATGGGTTTTCTCCGTAGGGTGGCTGGGCTCTCCCTTAGAGATAGGGTGAGAAGCTCGGTCATCCGGGAGGGACTCGAGTAGAGCCGCTGCTCCTCCACATCGAGAGGAGCCAGTTGAGGTGGCTCGGGCATCTGGTCAGGATGCCTCCTGGACGCCTCCCTGGTGAGGTGTTTAGGGCACGTCCCACCGGGAGGAGGCCCCGGGGAAGACCCAGGACACGCTGGAGAGACTACGTCTCTCGGCTGGCTTGGGAACGCCTCGGGATTCTCCCGGAGGAGTTGGAGGAAGTGGCTGGGGAGAGGGAAGTCTGGGCCTTCCTTCTTAAGCTGCTACCCCCGCGACCCGACCCCGGATAAGCGGCAGAAGATGGATGGATGTCTTGATTTCAGAAAATTGAAGTCAGAATTCAGAGAAAAAAAATTTAAAACTGAGAAAAAAGTCACAATTCTGAAAAAAAAACCAAAAACATTCTCTCCTTCAAGTCAAAATTCAGAGAAAAAAGTTAGAATTGTGAAAGAAAAGGTAGCTCTGAGGAAAAAAAACAGTCCATATGTCAGTGACACTAATCCTCTTCCGTACAGTTGAGACCCAAATGTGTGTTATTAAACCTGCAGGATGTGAGTTTTAGGCAATGGGTCCCCTTTACATCGGATCTGGGTCCTGGTCCTGCTCACCCTGCGGTCTTCATCTGGCACCACAGCAGCAACGCGTCCTTGGCGGAGCGGGTCTCTCTGTTGTCCGCTGTGTTTATTTTGATCACCTGAATCTGAGCAGGAACACAGCGAGGCACAAGATCAGAGTTTTTCTGACACGTTAGCCACCGATGATCAGTCATAAAGTCTGAACGTTTGCTTACATGATCTTAAATCACTAACAACTGCTGAGTAATGTGTTTTTTAACTGGTTAGTTTGTGAAGCTTTTCCAGTTTCAGGGTTAGCGCCTGAAAGGTTTGATCGTTGGAAACAAGAAATATATACATAAATCTTAATCATTACAAACAGCTGAGATAAACAGAATATAATCACTAAATCTTACCAAATATTTTTGTCTGGTTTTATACTAATTCACTTATCACATAGAAAATCTTGTTATGACTGAAAAAAATCTGCCAGTCTAACTAATACTTCTTAAAAACATATTTAAGAATTATTGACTTAAACAAGCTTCTTTATTTTTGTCTTATTTTTAGAGTACTAAGAAATTTGCACTATAAACTAAACCAAAATTCTTGGTAAGGTTTTGTGTTTTGTGCCGTTATTAAAAAGTTTAGAGTTTTTTTATCCCTTATTTCAGAAGGTAAAACTCTTAGATTCATTCCACACTCATATTTCTTGTAATTTTAATAATTAGATTATGAAAATGTAACATTTCAGAACATTTGAAATATTACATATGATCAATAAACAAAATGTTATTTTAAATTCAATTTTGAGCTTCTGATATGTATAGCTTCACATAACATGTGATACAAATCGGATTTTTGGGTGAAACATATCCAAACTGCAGTTGTCTGCCTTTTCCCACCAGTTTTTCCTTCCACTCAACTTTCTAGGAATATGCTGTAAACACAACATTCTAACATAATTCTGGCTGGAAAAAAACAGATAAAGATGGTGAAGACATGTAAATGTAAATCTTTTTCTTGAAAGACTTAGATGGATATAAATAAAATTGATGCTTTTTATGAGCTTGAAAAATACGAGAAAATCCACAATAAAGCAAAACCTTTTAAAACAGATTATCATCTGTAAAGAGCAGCCTGCATCATCAGTCAGAAAGTGAATAAGAAATGTGAATTTAAAGCAAAATCATTAAAATTGTGACTTCAATGCTAACGGCTATTGGAAGCAGATTGTTAACAAAGCCTGCTCTGCCAGTGACAGTGACATGATACAAGGTAATTGGGGACATGACACCCTACAACCAGCATTAGAGGACACGTAAACAAAGATAAATAGGTCATGTAAAGTAGATAAACATAAAGGGATAATAGGAAAAACATCATAAACACTCATTTGATTTACATGTCGAGAGCTTTCCTGAATATTCAAGGTTATAAATCCAATTTAATCTATTCTTCTAATATCACTAAACAGACTTTTAGAATCTGATTCACTTTCCACAACAACTTCCTGTTTGCTGAACAAAGCAGATGTGTGCATTAACCCTTTATAAATACTTTTACCTCCAAATTTATTGCATTTATTGTTCTGTAAATATGTTTGCTTTACCTCTTCCCTTCCTGTCAGTCCTCTCCCTGTCTGTCTGTCTGTCTGTCTGTCTCGCCCTGTTTCTGCCTGTGTGCAGTCACTGCAGTGCTTTGTCTGCTGACCTGGCAAAGAAAACTCTCTCTTTCACCTCAGAGGCAGGAGGGAAAGGAGAAAAGAGGTGGAGATGAGATGAGGGGGAAAAGTGCAGCATGAAAAGCCACATGGACCTAGACCTAGTCTTGTTGTTTTTAGGAAAATGTCACATTCTTTCCCGCCAAAACATTCATTAAATGTAAATAACACAGGAATACTTAATAGAGATGATCTAGATAGCTAGATCTATACATCTAGATGTATTTTATATTGATAGCATAATTTATATATAAATCCACAGAATTATAACATATAGAAATGTTAAAATTCTGTCATTAAAAGCAGATAAAAACATTAAAAATTCAAGTTCTGTTCAAGGTTTTGCTACCAGTGCAGATAATATTAGAACCTGAAAAGGTTTCAGGAAGGCAACACAACCAAGGTTAAGGATTTCAAACAATATGTGAACAACCCTTAGACCTGAACATCTTCCCAACCTCTTAGTTAGCAGGATCAGTTTAATTATTTATACTGTATAAATATTTGATTTAGCATTGCACTAAAATAGTGATTGTTGTTTTATTTTTCTTTCTTTTACATTGGACAGTTTTTGGTTTTGCAAGTGGCCAGCATGTCTGTCTCATTTCTTATCAGAACCAAACTTTCTGGCATTAAAGGAGCACAGATTGAAGACTTGGATCTATTTTTCAAAAATCCTTCTGAATCAGCCCACACACATCATTCATCTCTTTCTTAGTCCCCTGGGCTACAGAGGTAACACATATTATTAACACAATAATTCTCTTAGATGTGCAAGTAGCCTCTCCGAGCGTGACACTGCTGCGTCCCCAGAGACGGTCCGTTCTCTGTGAAATCTACAGAACGGGACGAATATTGCTAAGCAAGCACTGTGCAGTAAAGCAACGCAGTATCAGTGAGGCAAATTTAAGTGAAGCTGGAGGCTTTTTGTACTTACACACCAGAAACCGGCTGCTGCAGTAGCTCTGGGCTCCTGAGTGACATTCAGGCTGAGCCAAAAATGGCCGTCACTGTCGCACAAACGCGACGCAGCAGCCGTGATCGCTTTCCCCAAACTGAGACGCTCAGACTGCACCATAAATAATGATGCTACTGGCTGATTATATACCAGAGTCAGACATCTGATCAATTATCCTGAAGGCAAAAGAGCTGAGCATATAAGATAACCAGAAAAGCTATTTATTGCACAACTAATCATGTACTTGGAAAAACATAAGATAACTATTTTCATTATTTAAGTTAAATAATGCAACTGTGTAGCATAATCAAGTAAATATTAAGTTCAGTTGCTTTAAAAATGCCTTAAATATCAAACATGATTTAAAATAAATTTTACTTCCTTAACACCTTGAAATTGGGCCTCTGTCTCTTTAAAAACTCCAGCTCTTTCTGAAGCTCCGCCTTCAGGAACTCATCACAACATGGCTCCTCTATTAACTCTTTAATGTTTTTACCAGCATTCCACAGAGAAGCAGCCCCTATAGCGAGCTCAGCAGTTCCACCAGGTGTTTGCTAATTGCTGCTGGCTAGTCTGAAGGAGCACAGTGGGGGCGGAGCTTCATCCTCAAAGGCGGAGCTAGGGCCACCCTGCTGAATGGTTGCCATGGTGATTAAAGTTTTCTCAAACATGCATGAAAGAATCAAAGCAAACCTCCAGGTATATTTTGATGAGGGGATGACATTAAAAAGTAAATTTTATACACTACTGCCCCTTTAAGAGGAGCAAACAGGAAGACATAACTTTTCCAACACTCAGATCCTGCAGCTTTATAAAGGGATTCATGACTTCATTACCTCTAACAACAGACTTTATCTGAAAATATATAAATATATTTCAGATGTAATAAAACAGTAAAAATACAACATGATGTTTAGTTTTTTGTAAATTAAAATAAAATACTGTCACACAGACATTTCTGTGTGTTTATGCTCCAATATATATACATGCAAGGTCCACAAAATTGACTTATTGTGTTTCATTTACAGGCTGTAGAGTTAAGGAAGTGAAATCATCATTTAGATGAAAAATATAAAATTTTTGGACTGACTATGAGATTACATATCACAAACAACTTTAGGTTAATGAGAAAATTACAACATATTGAAGCTAACATGTAGCCTTTGAGCTAACTGGTAATGCTACCACTTTCTGTCAGAATGTTAACAAGAGGCTGAGAACAACATGATGCGATTTTCATCATCCAGCTGAAACAATGACAGACGATTTTGGCTATTCAGGGTCCTTTAGTGTTGAGATCCAGTCCATCAGCCCCAGAAACAAAAGAAAAGACAATGACCCGCCATGACAGAGTCCCAACAACAAGAAACGGGTTCAACCTGTTGACACAGAGACCAGATAATCTCTGAAAGGAACCCTGTAGTTCCTCCACAGAATATGGCTTCTCGAGAACAATAAAACATTCAGCAGCAGTCTAAGGATAGAGGTCTAGTTAAAGTCAAGGTTCTCTTTCAAACATTTGGAACCTCTTTCCCCAAAACTCTGGCGTAAGTTTCACCAAGACGACTGAACAATGTGGTCTGCCAGGAGATTTAACACTTATTTAACTTCTGCGTTGGATATCCACCTCTACCTGCTATTCTTACGCCGGTTCTCTATGAATCATCGAACAGGCATGTCAACGGATAAAACGGATCAGCTCCAAGAGTATTTAATGAGTTTGAAATTTACCTGAAAGCGAAGGATGATGGTCCAGATAAGGCCGAGCGTGAGGCGATGGTTTCCATCCACGATGTCGTGGGAACCGACGTTTTCCAGATGAACTCTCTGCTCTTTCAGGAACTGCAGAGCTTTGTCCACGTTTTCCAGGCTGTGGATCCGCATACGACCCCTCGTAGGTCTCGGCTACGGGAGTACAGAAGGACTCATCACCGCTTCACTTTCACCTAACAGGGACTACTATCGCTGCAACATCATTAGCGTGGCTAATCATACACCAAGGATGATTTTTTAAATCATTTAATCAATTTATGTTCAGTCACCACATTCTGCTGTGTAAACTGTCTTCAAATTAAAAGTATGGATATAAACGTCTATTTACTTAAAGATTTTTTTTAACAGTCAATGGCCAAAACTTAAGCATGTTGAACTTTATTCAACTGGAAGTTTAGTATTTATAGGGAAAAAATAAATTATGCTAAGCTAAATGTGCTAAACAAAACGTTAGCCACAGTGTTGGTGTATTAGCTGAAGGGGGTCCACCACTGCTGATTAAAACGTATTAGACTTTTTAAACTGATTTAAAAAATAAAGACCAGAAAAGGATGGCTGGATTATAATGTAGCTATTATCTAACATTTACTGGTGAGAGTCTAAAATGTGACAAAGCGTTGCTGTGTTAGCGTCGCGTTCTCACCAGTAGCTCCCCACTGAGAACCTCCAGCAGCCTGGTGAGCATGTAGCCGTCCCTGAGGTCGTTGTAGAGGTCAGAGATGCGACAGGACACTCTGGCCAGGTGGGAGTTGACCCACTTTGTGAAGGTTTTCTTCTGCACTGCATCTCTCTCATCTAATGAATGAGAGAGGAGCTCGTCAATGGGAAAATATTTTAAATGGCAATCACTATTTTCAAACAAATCTGGTTTCAAAAAGCTTTAAATTAATGAAATACGACACATTGATAATCATTTAGTGCAAAAAGACATAAGTTAAATACATTTCATAAAAACAAATGAAACATCTTAATTTCTTATAAAAACAAACACTTAAAGGCACCAATAGCAGCTGCTACCTCCAGTGCATCAGTTGGACTACAGGATCCTGTTTCTGCATTTCAATCAGGGTGATTTGATTTGACTAGGCTGCGACATGCAGTTTTTGGTTTGTAATACAAGATTTCTGCTGTTTTTTGGTTTATTTTTCATATTTTCTCATAGTTGACTGCTTAACTACAGGCGGCTGCAAAACAAGCCCAAATTATCATCACAATAATAATGAATGTTATTTATAATGTCCTGTATTTATCTAATTGAAATCTTCCACCACCGTGCTTAACGGTTGATTTAAGACGTTTGCACTGAAATCCAAACAATGTCCTAAAATCTCTTTAAGGTTAAAATATTTTAAATTAGGGCTGGACAACAGACCAATAATAAGATCCACAGATAAAACATCTGATAGAATATTCAATATTCAACAGAATATTCACTGAACTCCTATCCAGAACCACAAAGCATTCTGGGAAATATCGAGAAAAGGTTACAGTCGCTCAAACTCTCACAACTAGCTGAGCTAGGTTGGTGGAATCAACTAACTCACTAGGTCTTTGGTTGCCTAGCAACAGCCTGCTGGGCAACGGACAGTTTCAAATTCGTTTTCTGATGAGACTGTGTGGACAGTGAGGGGTGTGTGTGACCTCTGACCTGCCAGAGCCTTGATGCGGGAACACTCGAACAGTTTGGCGCTGGTGCACTCGGTCTCCCAGAACCCGGAGCTGATTGGTCGGTTGTTGTTGTTGAGCTGGCGCTGGGCTTCTGCATTGTCCAGGTCTGGAGAGGCATTAGCCATCGCGCACGACGCCCTGCGGCACACCGAGGGTCAGAGTCATCATCACAGGCTCTAACAACATGAATATACTGAACAAAGGCATCATTTATGAGATTTCACCCCAAGAAAACACATTTTAAAGTGCATTTATACTGAGATGAACCTTAATTATTTGCTTTAATCAGAATTGCTTCAGAAATACAGGACAATTTAGAACAATCGTAATGTTTTCAAAATAATGATGGACTCTATTAACCTGAATTGTTAAATTACTATTTCATTTTCCTAATATTGCGACAGACTGGCGACCTGTCCAGGGTGACCCCGCCTCTCGCCCGGAACGCAGCTGGAGATAGGCACCAGCAACTCCCGACCCCGTTAGGGAGAAGGGTGATTAGAAAATGGATGGATGGATGGATGGATTTTCCTAATATTATGACTTTATTCTGGTAACGGGTTTATTCTCGTATTATTTGGACTTTTATCGTATTATTACAACTGTTTCTCTCATTATGATTACATTTTTATGTCATTTTTCTCATATTTCTACAACTTTTTTCTTGAATTATTATGACTATTTTCCCACAATATTATGACTTTATTGTTGTACGTTCATTACTTTTTTATTCAATATTGCAACTTCTCGTATTACAACTGTTTTTCTTGTATTATCAGGACTTCAATCTTGTCATTGAGTTTCTTCTCACAACATTATGAGTCGTATTGTTACGACTTTATCCTCTTATTTTGACTTCATTAATGACATGAACGCTCCGTTTCCTCAGGTAAGGGGCTGTTATTAATATCAAACACCTCCTGACTTCGGATTTAACCTCAACCAGATAAAAAAATATAAAAAATACACAGAAACATTCACTAAAATATTCAGTTTAAAGATTCGTCTTAAATAATAACTCACAACCCTAATATAAAAGGTAACTCTTGTCGGTTAAGATGGGCGAGTTTCTAAATGTAAGCATCAAAGAGTGCAGCTTTGCTAAAAATAAAATCTCTCTGATGTTTGTTAAAAAACGAGGAGGGGAGTGATGCGTCCTCTCTGCCATTTGTTCCTCTGACAGCTAAAAACAGAGCGATGAAAATAACTTCAACAAAAGAAGATGTTCAGCAGTTTCCATGCAGTCATGTAGAGCTAAACTCTGAATTTTAAACTCTGTGCAAGTTCTTCAACTCTTTAACAAACTCGCCCAAACACTTCCCACCTGGAAGGCAACCACTGTCATTTTGACTGATGGGAATTTAAAAGAGTAAACTATTTATTCAAATTTTAAAACGATAAGAATGACATATTTAATCCTATTCAATCTGTACATGGTTTAATTAATATTCAACAACCAACAGTAACTCCTGTCAGAATCCGGCTCTGAAAGATAAGGAAAAAATTAAACGATTTCACTTAAATTACAAATGACTGATGTTATTTTTTTGCTTTTTTCTCCATCGTTTACATCTGTACACTGGAAACAATTAATAAATACAGTTATTTTGTGATACAAATCACTTTTTTAACGTAACTGGTGTCCTAAAGAAGCCCATTTCAAATGGAAATGTTTCCCAAAAGCAGCATGTTTATCTATTAACAGTGCCATGCATTCACAGCCATACAGTTATGTTAAAAAGAAGTAATAAATAGTTTTTTTAATCATTTTTATCATTATCTTAATACTCCAAAAAAACATCATGATAAACTTCTTAGTCCATGTCGGCCAAATCTATTTTTCAGTAACATGAGTACCTTTAATTTCTTCTAGCTTAAAAACTGAGCTCGGTTCGGGTTGCTTGGTAACGGGTGGAACTCTGCTGGGGTTGCTAGGTAACGGGGCAATGCCTCCTGATTACTTTGCAGAGGTTTTTGAAGCGGGCTCATTTTCCAGACAATAAATCTTTAACTTATCGCCAAAAACTGCTGGTTGTTATTTTTAAGGAGTAGAAACTTTCATAGAAGTACAAAAACATCCACAATGTGAATTTTACTATATAATTCTCCTTCAAGTGAATAGCTAGCAGTCGTTCTTTAAGAATCCTGTATCTGTGTATCTCTATTTATGATGCGTCCCGTAAGTTTTTTGGGTGTCATTAAATTTGTATAAATCTTTGGAGAGAAGAAAAACAAACTGGAGTCTCTGTTTGAGGATAGCAGGACTGAAAAACATGCTGCTTCTTCCACCGGGGGAACGTGTGTTTTATGCATGGTGGGGGGCCCACTGGGAATTAAGGCCTATATTTTTACCAATTTCTGTCAAATGGAGACCAAATGGGGGAAGGGACGAATTATTTTAAATGCAAATATTGAACACATATCACCTTCTGACCTGGTACATCCTCATTTATATCAAAACTTTCACAAAACATGAAAATTACACATATAACAGCTTTTCTGATGTTGGAGCATGTTTTATAGAAAGTAAAGGTTTAGTAATACAATCTGGTTATGCTTCTTGCAGCAAAAGAAGGATAAAGGTAAAAGATAAAGGTAATTTTATTTATATATCACATTTTCAGGCAATACAAAGTCCTTCAGAAATTTTCTGAGATTCATCTCAAAATTTTGGAGTTTCAAAACTCAGAAACTTTCTGATTTTGAAAGTCAAACATTTTCTGTTTTTTTTTTTTTTTTTTTATTTTTTTTATTAAAAAATTGTTATTAGCTTAATCTCCTTTATTTTTTCTTGTCTAAATGTATTCCCTTTTATGTTGTTTTTTTGTCAACAATGATCCTAATAAGTTGTCATAGTATTTAACCCATTTTATGACAAAACACCCATAAAACTGACGCCTCATTTCATAGTTTCATGAGTTTCTTGATCATCTTCCCTTTTTTCCAGCATCTGTTCCAGTTTCTGAATAAATCTTCAGAGCCTAACAATACATAAAAGCCTCATGTTTGCCGTTGTTGCGTCCCTTGAAGCAAAAAAGCGACCCAGTGGCCAGTAAGGAAATGTCAGCATGGTGGGTGAGTTGCGGGGAGGCGGGGCTGTTGAGCACTTAGCCGTTTTCCCCGGAGAGAAAAGCAGCAAAGCATTACGGATCTTTCTATGTGATGATCAGGCAGACGAGGGACTGCAGTAACGCCAGTGAAAGAGAACAGCAGGAGAAATAAGCTGCAAACTGGAGCTAATAAATGTGATGAAAAGGAGCAGAACAGACACGCTGCTTAATCTGCTTTAGTTCAAGTTCTTCAAAATACAAAACAGCACAACCTGTTTCAAGAGTACAATGCATTTTTACTTAATTTTCTTTAATGTGCTTAATTGCCCATTTTAATGGATTTTCTGATTCCTTCTATTTACTTTGTCAAATGTGTTTGAATTAACTGAATTTATATTGTTATTTTAAAATGGCATTTACAGTAGTTGCCTTATTTTACAGAGTTTTAATTCTGTGTTTTTAGCCTCTGCTATTATTTAACGGTACGTCAAATATTTCATTAATATCAGTTATAGCAACATTTAATTTTTCCTTGAGATCAACAAAGTAGTTTTGAAATGAATTTTATCTTTGAACTTATGGATACAAATAATTACATCAATTTTAACGTGTTAAAATGTTGAACAGTATTAATTTCTTATAGTTACTTAGTTTTTTACATCCAAAAATCCCAAGCAGGAATCTTTGTATTGTGTTTCCGGTACGCACACAAATCAGACGCACAAGCACATCTGCAAACAACAACAATGTTGTTTGTCTTAGACCATATATTTATTTCCCACCATATATTGTTATCGTTTCATCGCCCAACTCTACTTGAACTAGGACATCAGTCAAGTTACAACTAAATTCAATTCTCACACGTTTTTGTGGAACCAGTAATTCTGTGTGAAACAAAAGCCTGAAGGCCAAAACGAATGAGAGCAGAGTTATTTCTGGACAGGATATTTGATGCTTCACAGGAACTAAAGTCCTACTAAGTCTCTCCCTCTGCACCTCAACACCTCCGTATTTCTCTGACACCAGAGAAGAAGAAGCTTCTGGCCAGAATCGGTGTCAAGCTGCACTAACAGAGTGATGTAATTTAGTATGTTATAGTTATTCATTCTACTGACAAAAAGCATCACTTCAGGGGTCAAGAAGTCATGATCGGGCAGGAAGCTCAGAGTAAAATTTGGCCCCCGAACATCATGTTTGACATGGTGTGAAAGGTTGGACCAGTGGTTTCTAAATTAGTCCTCCATGCATGTTTCTCTCCTTATATCCATATTCATATTAGGGTATATTTTTAAAATTACATTATTTTTGGGGGGTTTTATGTGGTGAGAAAAGAGAGAAACAAAGATTTTCAGATGTGGCGTCAACTCCTGCCTGAGGCTGAATGATTCTTGCACAGCTGAGTCCAATAATTAAAGGGGATAACACACACACACACGCACGCACACACACCCACACACCGGAGAAGTCCCTCTAGCTCTGAGTGATTGATGGACATCTGGTGGAGGAGGTTTAGCGAGAAACAAGGCATAACAAACTGAGGGTATCCACAATAACACAAGGGGATGTTTAATTTCTGCACAGAAATTCCTCATAATGTAACAGAAATTTTCTTAAAAACTGACAAAGAGGGAAGCCGAGCGGCTCAGTGGTGGGTCAGGTGTGTTATATGGCCAGGCTACAGTGCTGCCCTTCCCCCCGTCGAGCTGCTAATGAATAAAGGCCACTAGAGCCACAAAACACTTAAAAACAACTGAAGACACAAAAATGACTGAAGTCTTTTTTCTACATGTCAATAAGAGAAAATAATTAAACTGCAGAGATCAATGAAAACATGAACAAAGTGTCTTTAAATCAGCTTTGATTAGCTTTAGAAATGGCAAGCTGGTTAAAAATACTGCACTTTTCACATTTTCATCAGAGATAAGAGACTGCTTTAACTGCAGTATATATTAGCAAATTTCAAAACTATTTGATTTATGCAAAGCATTTTGAAAGTATAAATTAAAGTTTGCATAAACCACATATGCTTTGCTTTTCCTGAGCAAAAAATAAATAGTAAAAAATGGTGACAATATATTTTCTGAATATGATTGAAAGAAATTACAGTCTTATTGATGAAACAAAGGCAATATTTCTCATGTCTTTTTCAGCAGAGACAGGAGTAGCTCAGATGCTAAACTATGGGATGCCTTTAAATAACAGCAATAATTTAGATTATTTAGCCTCTCATTTTATTCATTGAGTAATGTAACACTTTCAAACTAAATATTTAATTAGCAAGAGAAATTTTTAGTTCAGACCAAATATTTATTTACCAAGCTAAATAAGTAGCTCCAGACTAAATACTTAGCATTTAAAATAAATACTTACGTAGCAAGAAAACCATTTAGCTGTGGACTAATTTAGTTTGCTAAACTTGCTGATATTGTTTCCCAATATTATTAGCAAGCAATAACACTCACTAATTGTATTAGTTAGCTTGCTAATATTAGCTAGGAAGCTAACTAATATTAGCTTGTGAATGTTATATTAGCTTGATAATATGAGTTAGCAGATAAATTGCTTGCTAGGCAATGTTTAGTTATCAAGAAATTTATCTCACTGATTAACCAGTAAGGTAAAATTTCATCTTGTTAACTAATATTTAGCTCCAACACAGATTATGTCCAATTAAAAAGAAAATTAACACCCTGAGAAATACATTTTCTCTTGTACAATTTTTCTCCAATTAAAAGCTGTACCTTTCAACAATCTTCAGTTTGAGATAATGTTACTGCAATAAAAATAAATATTTATCCTAGCACTAAGTCCGGAGGTGCTCCAACAGATAAAAATCCTTTAATTTCTTTAGCCAAAATACATGGAAAAACAGCATATGTCAGCCACATTAAGAGGAAATACTTTATGTCTATTTACTCCTACATTGAATACCTCAACTTAAAGTAGAACAAGTCAGAAGACACACTATTTGTGTTAATTACCGTTAGTTGCAGCCCTAAATAAAATTGCAGCACAAAAATTCTGGAAAGTATTTCTAATACAGCCGATTCTGTAAGACTATTTTACTGAAGGCACGGAGACGCATCTGAAGTGCAATCATGCAAACCCACTCGAACCGCTGTGGGGGGAAACAAAGTGCTCAATCTGAGTAAACAACATTTCTCTTACGATGCTGTCCTACAAACCAGAGAGAGCTTAAAAATGGCCACCTGGAGAAGGAGGTGAACTCTAACCCGACATTTCTACTTCTGGCGCAAAGGGGAAACAGAACTGCTGTGTAAACGGACTTCAAAATAAGAGCCTGAACGTGCATAAACTTCAACACAGATGTCAAACTTTATTTAACTAAAAGTTTACAAAGACAGCCAAATAAATTATATATATTCAATTAATTGTTTTTAATTAATTATTATAGATAAAATAAAATCAAAATGTCATAAAAAGGGTGCAAAGTAGTTGTGAAAACATTTATTTAGGAGAATCTAAGTGCGCTAAACATTTTTAATGTTAACAAACTTGGTCTATAGCCGAAGTAAAATTAAAAATTCTGTCAAAGTTAACATAAAGCTCTGCATTTATGTCACACTGAAATACTTTGAACAGGTATTAATACTTCTGCATTGTTTGGTACATCAGATGCTGATGTAAATGCATCTCCTGTTTAATGATAAACTGTTCTGATGTGAGACGGACTTTCTTCAGCACCGAGATCCTGGAATAGCTCAGAATAAGGCTGACGGATTTGACCATCAGTTTTTATTTAGAGGTTAAATTTAGAGATACGCTGCAGGAGAAGAGGAAGAAGGAGAGATGCAGACCGAAGCAGCCGAGACAGAAAAGACTTGGAGGGAGGGTAGGACAAAAACAGGTAGACGAGAATGGAGATTAAAAGAAATAAACTAACACGGAAAAGGGAGATTAAGTAATGAGGATTATGAGAAAGGGAAGAAAAAGAGAGGAGCGTTTCACCAGGATGAACAGAGTGAAGAAAGAGCGACAGCTGCCAGTTTTAATCAGTCACAGACAGCTGATTTATGTCTGTAAGGTCCAACAGGAACCAGACAGAAACATGCCACCATTGTTTCCATCAATAAGCTTACATACAGTTCAGTTTAATAAGCATTCATTCAGTTCAGAACATTTAAGTAAAAGATGTTCACCCATCTCAAAAGAACTCCACGATCAAACTCAGACAAAGAGCAGCGTTTTCAGTACAAATGTTGGATAAAAAAACGCTGCACCATCACCCTCCAACTACTTCCTGTCTTCTTCTTCTTTGTGGTTTCTGCCACTTCTATCATGAGATTCTTGTGATGTAAAAAAAAGTGTTTCCAGTACAGTTTTGAAAAATAAACCAATTTCATTTAAACTCATCAACAAAATCATTTCACTGCATCGCCCATTTTTAAGTGGAAACACAAGATGTGCAAAGTTTCAGTAGGTATAAATACTTTTACAAGTCAGTTTATTTGTTGTTTTTTGTCCCTCCAGTTATAAATCAGTGCCTGTGGGGGCACTGCACCAAGAACCACTGAAGAAAATTACACAAAAACCTCTGAAGAAGACCCTGAGTTCTTCACAAAATGTAAAAAAAAATTGAATAACATCCGGTTTTAGCGGTTGTAGGATTTCTCTTTAGCCTTTGGCTAAAGACCACGAGTCGCCAGTGCTAAACTTGCATGTTTGCGTTGGTTGTTTTTATCCAGAATGCCCTGCACCACAGTCCACTTCCTGATTTTGGAGTGGTCCCTGGTCCACTTGGCTTTCACATGATTGTGATTGAACAATCACAATCAGGTAACTATGTTACTTTTAGTTTCTATAAGAAAGCTTCATATATAAAACATGACTTATATGTGTCTTTGCAATTTGGCGCCTTAAAACTGGCCTGCTGTCTTTTTAAGAACCTGCTGCTGTTTCAGAAACTCCACCTTCACAAACTTCAACCATCACAACAATGTTTCTCTTTATGTCGTTAACAACCGCTCTTAGGTCTGTGAAGTGGTTGGTTTAAAAGGTTATCACTCTTAGGTCCACCAGGTGTTTGGTAATTGCTGCTGCAGCTAGTCTGGAGGAGCTGGGATGGCTCACTCTTTGAGGTGGAAAGAGGAGCTTTGGGGAAGTGGGCCGGGAATTCAATGACTCCTCAAACATGCATGAAAGAATCAAAGCAACAATCCAGGTCTGTTTCTGATGAGGGAATAACATTACACACTGCAAAAAAAACAAAATCTTACCAAGGTTTATATATTTTCTAGTGCAAATATCTTATTAATGTTGAAATAAGACAAACATAACTTACAATTAGTTTTTCAGCTAGATATAATATCTTGTAAGTCAATTACTCCTTAATATTGATGGAGTAAGGGAAATAATCTACCAATGCAAACTCCTATTCTTCTCAAAAAGTTACTTGTATATTTACTGTGATATAATGCTAAAAATGTTGATTTTACATAATATTGGCAGTTTAAAACACAATTACTTTGAATTTTTGTAACACTTTGCAATATTTTCTCTCTAACAATGAATTTGATGAATTATATATATATATATATATATATATATATATATATATATATATATATATATAAAAAGTCTCCTGGAGAAGTTTCATGAACCACACACAATCAGTCCATAGGTTGGTCCTTTAACCACACCTTGGACACCACTGTTAACTATTTCCATGCTGTGTATGTACTGCAAGACAATGATATCCAATAGTTGATACCAAACTAATATAAAGTAACACACTGAGCACGACAGCAAGTTGAAGGCCTTAAAGAAGCCCAAAAAGATGCAGCAACACGGCAAAACTCCACAAACCAGGCCGCCATTCCGCTCTCCAATCTGTTTCTATTCACAAATAAGACGATCAAAACCAGCCGGCCAAAGCGTGTGAATTATTTCCACGCGTGGATCACGTAACACATGTGTGTGAACACGTCAAACAGCGCGTTCAATCCACCGGATCACTGCGGTAACCTGCACCCAAATGCAGGCCGGCTTCCCTGCAATAAAAAACGCACCCCGCACCTCGAGTCCTTCCTCTCACGCAAGGAATGACACAGTAAAAATATATATATTTTTTAGTTTTTAAAGCCACGCCGTGAAATATTGGGGCCTTACCGTTATATTCGCCCTCGGACTGCTGCTTGCTCGAGTTTGGATCGATAAGCGGAGCGGGGATGAATGCGGGGGGAGGCTACCGCAGGAAACGCTTCATCGGGACAAACGCACGGAGCGTGCGGCGCGGGGACAATGCGGCCGCCGCAGCGGGAGACGCCGGCCGGGAGGTGCAGTCGGTGGAGAGCCGGTGGAGGGCGATGATGATATCCATAGAGGTCCTCCGCTTCCACCTGACACGGCCGCTCCGTCCTCCTTTTCCTCCTCCTCCTCTCCGCCGGTGATACTGGAGAGAAATAGCAGCATCAGTGCGGAGAGAGAGAGAGAGAATCATACAATTATACCAGCAGCCACCAGGGGGCGCACACGAAATCTTCTTTTTTTTTTTTACACACACATATTGTCAGTTTGTATAAGGGTCTTAAAAATAGAAAAACAAAATTGAGAAAATTACCACCCAAAAAAAGCTCACAATTAAAAAAAAATAAAAAAATTAGCTATAAGATTTGATAAATTTGAGATATTAATATCAGAAATAGCCTAGAAAAAAAAGAAGGCTTTTTCTGAATTCAAAGTTAAAACTTGTCAGAAAAATGTTCAGAAATTTTAAGATTAATCTTAGAAAATTTCAAGAAAAAATAGGAAATTTCAGAGTTTCAAAAGTAAAAATGTGACTTCTAGTTTTCAACATCTAAATACTTAACTTACATATTTATTTGCCAAGTTAAATATTTCACTTTTTAACTAAATTGTTTGAAGCTACATAGTGTAAGAATTTAGTTTAGAGCTTGAAATTTGGCTTTAAAAGTCAATATTTTGTTTGGAGATATGATTTACCTTAAAGATATATCTTTCTGGCTAAATATTAAATTTGTAGCTACATCTTCAATATTAATAATTATCTTGAAACTAACATTGACAAATTAATAATGAACAAGTTTAAAAAGTAAACCTGCCAGATTGTCTAAATCTTCAATTTTACAGCCAAATCTAAATATTTCAGATCTATAGTTTTAGCTACACGTCAAGCATTTATAAAACTAGAGGTTGGGTGCCTTGTTTTCTTATGCCTTGGGCTGGCTTGATCTATTTTTCCTCTGTGGTGATGATTCCAGACTCTAAAAAGACAGTTAGTTTTCAGATTGTAGAAAAATGTTTCTTACTAAATATGATCATAACGGTATAATAAAAGTTAATGAAGCGAAAAAATCTGCGCGGCTCCTTTAAATCTGAAGGAGGGCGGAGTCTGTGCGGCGGAAGTGTTTCTGTAGGACTTTCTCAAACGTCTTAAACCTTGCTGTTCTTCGGTAAGATTGCCGCTGTGTCTTAATCTTGTCTAGTTCCAATAATGTCGGAGTCCATAAAGAATGTCGCGATATTTGGAGCCACGGGAATGACCGGGCTGGCGACGCTGCCGCAAGCCGTGGCTGCAGGTGAGCTTTGCGGGGAGAAGCGACCGGGAGTGACGGAGGGACGTGTAGATGTTCATCAAAACAGGTTTATTTGTTTATTTATCTCATGTTTTCCATTCAAATGGGAAACGTGCGTCTGTGAACGGATTTTTTGTTTTTAAATAACAGTACATAAAGATCCTTCAAAGGTTAATTTTAAACATTCTTATATGTACAAAAATAAGATATACAGTTAAAAAATGAATCCATGCAAAAGTTCACTTTTAATGTAAGTTTTGACATTAATACATTAATAGCGCTTATTTGTTTTTGTCTCACTGAAAATATGAAGAATTTTGCTTCTTTAAAGCAACAAATACAAAAAAAAACCCTACAGTTCAAATATAAATGCTTGAAAAGGCTAAACATTTTCACGATGTAATAATATTTAACTGATTTGCATTTTAAATTAAATCCGATATAAACTTGCACTTGACTTGTAGGAACTGAAAATATATATATATATATATTTTTTTTACCTTGATCTATTTTACTTTCTGAACCAATCAGGTTGCACGTATATTATGTAACCTTTTATTTATTTATTCTTACAACCAATGTGAGTCCTAAGGTCTCCAAGCATTTTACAGGATGCTGTAAAATCACAATCGTGTGTCATGTGATGAGAAAAGAGTCATTTTAACAGCATTTTCATTTCCTTCTGCTCACCGTGAAATCTGCTGAGTCATGTTAACCGTTAGGTCGGCGTTTTGCCGAGTCATAAGAATGCGATAGCTGTTCTCTATCTTGCCTGAACACAAAGGGTGGGATTCTTGGGGCGTTACTGGTAAAATTAAACGTCTTTTTCGATTTGTTTTTGTTACACAAGTTACAGTTAAATAACGTGAAGCTATTCTTGGGACGTTACTGATAAAATTAAACGTCTTTTTAGATTCTTTGTTACACAACTTACAGTTGAATAAAGTCAAGCTATTCACATCTAGAAATTTCTGGTCTCAAAATGGCTCAAACTCGGTAATGGATCAGTAGCGTCTGTAATTATCCGACTTTGACCGTTTCTGATTTTAATAGTTTCCTGTTTGCTTTGTTTTTCACCAGGATACAGCGTGACCGTCCTGGTGCGGGACGCGTCCAAGCTGCCGGCGGACCACAAGGCGTCCAGAGTGGTGGTCGGTGACGTCCTGAATAAAGACGACGTGAGGAAGACTCTGGAAGGCCAGGACGCAGTCATCATCATACTGGGAACCAGGAGTGACCTGAGTAAGGCTTCTCGTAAAAAAGCAGAAATATTTGTATCCATAAATGAAAGACAGGTTTGAAGACTTCCGTGATTCAAGTGTAGCTAATCCCGCTCTGAAAGCTAAGACCCGCCCCCGGCATATTTAGAAAATTCCAGAGCCGCATTCCTATTGGCGGAGCCAATCCAATCCTATTGGCGGAGCCAATCCAATCCTATTGGCGGAGCCAATCCAATCCTATTGGCGGAGCCAATAGGTAGAATTTGTAGGACAAAAATGGGGAAAAGAGTTAAGCTGCTAAATTTGTTTTGAAGGCAAACAGGATAGAAAAGTCAAAGAATGTTTTTCATGTAAATGATGAATTTTTCCTTATTTTGATTGTTCAGCTCAAACATTTCCTACTGAAATACTGTTTTTTCTCTCCATGAACTGGTTAGTGTGCATTTTTTTTTCTTCACATTGTGCAATTCTTTCCTGCAAAAACTTTATTTTATGACACTTCTGCTTGTCCAGGATATAATACTGCAAGTTAGCCACTAAGGGTCAGCTTTATCCTTTTAGTTTATGTAAGATAATATTCTAGCACAGACTCTCTCGGACTATTTCGAATCTCATCTGAAGAAAAGGGACTTCTTTGTGCTAGGAGGTAAATTTTCAACAGAGTAGATGAAAATCACATGCGGGGTTCCCCAAGGTTCCATCCTGGGGCCTCTCTTATTTATTTATTCTTGTATAGAAAAACGTCTGCTTACTAAATTTTTGCAAAAAGAAAGAAAAAAAATCAGCAAAAGATCTGCCTATTTTATACATGTAAGCTCAGATTTGCATATATTTATTATTGCAGTCACAAACTGATGGTCTTTTTGCCAATTAGGCCCAACCACCATGATGTCTGAAGGCACCAAGAACATCGTGGAGGCCATGAAAGCACGAGGAATCCGCAAAGTCATCGGCTGCATGTCAGGTAAGGGGCTTAAAGAGGCCGTTTATTAGCTAATGTGGGTGGATTTTACAAGATAAACATGATATCTTAATTTTCATATTTATCACATAATCCCATCTATTTCCCACTCAGCGTTCCTGCTGTGGGATCGCGCCAAAGTCCCGCCTCGTCTAGTCCCAGTGACTGAGGATCATGACCGGATGTATGCGGTTCTGAAAACGTCCGGGCTCGACTACGTGGCTGTTATGCCTCCTCACATTGCTGGTCAGTAGAAAGGAAGTATTTAGCAGTTACTTTTCTCATTTTAATGACAGGATTTTATTCCTGTGTATACTAATAAAAAGTTGCAACTTGTTTGGGTTTTGTGCAGGCGACCTTCCTCTGACGGAGCGCTACACGGCGACAGAAAATATGCTGAAAGGACGAGCCATCTCCAAGCACGATCTTGGACATTTCTTTGTAAAGTGTCTGTCCACATCGGAGTGGGACAGAAAGACTGTGGGAGTCTGGGGAGAATACAAATAATCCCAG
Source organism: Poeciliopsis turneri (assembly GCA_922788865.1). Lineage (NCBI taxonomy): Eukaryota > Metazoa > Chordata > Actinopteri > Cyprinodontiformes > Poeciliidae > Poeciliopsis > Poeciliopsis turneri. Next base: position 181,500 of record CAKLNU010000850.1, read on the forward strand.
AAAACTGCAGATGCTTCCAATATTTTACTTGCACTGAAAAACTACACAAAAAAGAGAACATCAACACATAAATCAAGGGATGTTTTTGATTTTCCAAATTAATTCCACCTTTCTTATTGGTAAATAAGCAAAACATGCTTCAGCTCTTTTTGTTTTCTTGTCTTTTACAGCCATAGCAAAAATATATATCCTGTTACCAAACTTTACAACATAAGATGCTTTTATCCTGCTCTGGATTCATTTTACAGCTCTTGATAATAAAAGTCCTTTTTCTGTCTTTCATCATTTACCTAGTAAATTATACAGCTCTAATGAGAAGTTTCACTCACTCACTTAAAGCTGCAGTTAGTTTTATAAAAAATATTTTTTTTTTTTTACATATTTGTTGAAACGAGCGCTATGTTGCAACAGTGTAGTATGAGACAGATGATCTGTGAAAAAAATTTAGCTCCTCTGCCTTCTCCCAGTGCGAACTCGAAACAACCAATCAGAGGCGGGTCTTGGCGCTGTCAATCACAACATTGTGTGGCACTGCCCATCCCCCTTTCTGAAGCCATTTCAAAACTCTGGCTGTTTGGTTCTTCCTTAGACCTGATCAGGGTTCCTCTGATCAGGTTTCAATACCAATCACCCATGAAGGCCGATCAGTGCAGATCACATGGAATGGCTGTTCATTTGTTGGGTATAAACGCTGATATGGAAAAATGATCTGGCAATAAATTCACCTAAAATGCTAAATACTTGCAGGCACAATAAACCAGCTATTTAGTCAAAAGGACGACTGAAAACCCTGCAATCAGTAACATAATATTTAACAGTAAGACTATCATAAATTATACATGAGTGAAATAAATCTCACAACACTGCCTGTATAGAATAATGTCAAGAAATAAGGAAACATTCATTCAAAGTCAAATGCAGGTTGCATCAACATAAACAATCCTGAGTTACTAAATCATAACTTCCTGATTGCTTGACCAGCTGATTAATGCTGGTTCTGATTGGCTGCTTCTGACCAACTGCAGTAATTCTGCAGGGAGGAGGCAGAAGAGATCGATTATTTTCAGAAATTATCTGTCTTATTTTAGGGCATAGCGACAGTTTTAATGCATATGCAAAATATTTTTGTTTTAGTTGCATGTAGCACTTTAAGCAAACGTTCGGTGTGAGATTCTCTGCCAGGTGGAGGTTGAGCGGCGGTCCAATAGCGAGAGCCGATCCCAGCGTCTTACACTGCCGGCTCAAACACTGAGATTATTTTTCAGATTATTTGCTTCGCTTTCTGACCGTCTTCCTGTTGAGTGTTTGAAAAAAAAAACAACCTCCGGATGTCTTTTTTTCCTGCATTGAGCCTCGATGTTGCAAAACTCTGTCACGTGTTTGTTTTTTAAATGCTACATTAGATTCGTTGTGTTGATGCATTTTGACCTGCTTCACCCCAGAGATAATTTTCCCCATTTACTCAGAGCGTTAAAGTTTCACAAGGCATCGTTTAGGACTTGCTGCTGCTGCGCTTCAGCTGTGTGAAGGAAAGAGGAGATAAGCTGAACACGCAGGCTGCAAAGTGAGATAAATGTGGTCAGTTTTGCTGATCGGCCATCACCGACTATACACACTTAGACTCTTATGTGAGCATTTCTCCCTGATCATCCAAACTGAGATCAATATGGCCGCTGTCCTCTACAAGTAAGATACTGACTACTCATTGGTACTTAACATAAACTCAGCAGTGTGTTTGCATTGTTCTGAATGTTGTGATGATTATTCTGTGTTTTCTGCTCCTCAGTCTGGCCACCTGATGGACAGTCGAGGCCTGAGCTGCAGCACGCAGAGCCTGAACAGACGGGGATCGCTCGGTGGGACCAGCTAACACAAAATAACACAAACCATTTAAATACAAGAGAAACTGATGGATTGTTTAAAAACTGGACTCCAAAATGCTGCTGTGAATCAGCATCAAGAGGATTCCCCGCCATGAGTCTCCAAACGATGGTCGCTGCAAAGTGGGGGTCAAAGGTCGAGTTATCATGACCAGCAACAAGGTTTAAGTCTGTCTGCAACATTTCCTTTTCTTGCTCCTGTTTTCTGAATTGTCAGAATCAAGTTTAACATGCTAAATCTTTAAAACAAAATAATCTATTTATTATTTTTATAAATAAGGAACAATCAAGAAATCTCAAAAAGTTTCATTAGAAACATCCAACAAAAAGAAAAAAAATGTAAAAATTCGATGTCTATAAAGTAGGTTTTTATTAACTTTGACATATCTAAGAATTATTAAGTTATTTTTCATCTTCGATTTGGGACCAAAATTGCAACATTTGTTCCATTTCCAGCTGGTGGTTTTCTTTTTCAATCTGCACTGAATCAAACCCTTTGAAAAACCTGTTCCCCTCCTGGCCTGTGGGGGCGCTGCTCCAACAACCACTGAAGGAAACAACATAAAAACCTCTGCAGAAGACACTGAGCACAACTTCCTTCTTCAGGAAACGTAAACAGATGGATTAGCGTCAGATTTAGAGGTTGGAGGATTTCTCTTGTTTTCGGCTAAAGACCTGGAGCCGTTTCTCCTGCTAGCGCTAGGCTAGCAGCGCTAGCATGTTTGTTTTGGCTGTATTTACCCAGAATGCCCTGCGCTGTTGTCCACTCAGTAGGCAAACAAACTGGAGTAAATTAAAGCGGACCAAACAGGACTGGTGTGAATGTTTGACATTGTATTTTGTCCAGTGATTAAAAAAAAGAAAAATAAATTTCTTCCAAAAACTTGAAAATTTTCTACAAAACAAAAAACAATTTGTGAGTTGAAGAAATTTGAAAAGGAAAAACTGAAATTAATCAGAAATTTTCTAGAAAACAACTTGAAAAGTAAAATATTTCAAATTTTGATGGCAAAATTTCCACATGTTTTTACAGCTTTGGACTGTTTTGGTATAAATGTATTTATTTTTTAGTCTTTCTATCTACGACGGCCTGAGTTTGCTGTCACATAAATAGACCTTAGTTTGAAACTACATACTGGAGTCAACTGGCAACAGAAACCTGACACATTAGGAGGATTTTTAACCAAAGGATCATTTTTTAAATGAGGTTAAACACTAAGATGTTTCTCTTTTGTTGTCTCAGTTTTGCTTTTCTAGATTAAATGAAATTTAAAAGCCCCGACTCAGGTCCTGCCCTTTTTACCAAATAGAAAAAGTGATTTACAGATTCTTTCTCTACACAAATTAAACAACTTTACTGGATTTTTATTAACATTTTGCATGTTTTATTTGTAAAACACTAAAAGGTTTAAACACAGCTGGTTAATAGTTTCTAGCAGGAATGAATATTTGAAAAAGTTCCTTAAATTGTAGCTTTATTGTGTGTTTTAGTGAAGTATTTAAAGGTATTTAATGTTTAAAGGTCAAACATGTTTTTGTTGAAGATGGAAGTATCTGAACTCCATGTTCTGATTGTCAGATTTCTTTTTTATGAATGATTGTATATTTGCTGTTTGTTTGGGGAGTTGAAGTCATGCTGTTGGTTACCATAGAAACCCTATTTAACAAAAATAAAACACATTTAGGGTTAAAAACTGAAGAAGTTTACTCTGGTTTAGAGGAATGTTTGTGTTTTATATCTGCAGCT